>JAECUM010005348.1:0-120472 GCA_016617855.1 Megalonaias nervosa | reverse complement strand
TATATATATATATATATATATATATATATATATATATATATAATGATTAGTGCACAGTTAGGTGCACAAATCAATTTTTTGGAATTTTTTATTTATTTTATTTTTTCAATTTAAAAAAATAAATTTAAATATATATATTATAATGAATAGTATAATGTATTAAGCACTTGAAGTACTGGGCTAAACCAGCTCAGTTAAATGCACAAATCAATTTATAGAAGGCCTCAAGTTAGATTAGTTCTGTAACTAATTGAGTTACCTTCTATAAATAAAGTCTTCATTATTATTATTATTATTATTATTATTGTTATTATTTTTATTTTTTTCTGAATTTTTTTAAATGGGGATGGGGGCAGGAGAGGGGAGGGAAAGTTCTAGGGTTGGTAACAAAAAACGGACAGTCATTCGACCAGAAACACATGGGGGGGGGCCTTAGCAACTTATAAAAGCCCCCAATTAAATATTTTCACCCAGAAGGAACATCTCATTTTGCATTATATTGTAATCCATTGACTTTAGAGAGTTGGTAGCCACTTAATTCTATTGATATGGAGTGAGTGTTGTTCATAATTGTGATACATTCACAGTACTGTCACATGTAATGTATAAATTAACGAATATAACACTCAGGTTATCCAATTATTTTTTTCCCTACCACGCAACCCCTTGTGGGATATATATGTTCATTTATTGTACAGTTCGTTTTTTTTAACTCTTGATACCATCTTGTAGTAATATTTAAAAAGACTCATTTCCTATTTCAAACTATGCATCAAGTTCAAAATAATAAACAAGTCTGATGTTGATTATATAGTTATGTCTCACATTTCAGCTACATTTTTGTGAAGTTAAAAAACATAATAACAAGAAGATCAACATAATAAAATCATCATCTTCAATTTAATAACTTGCTAATTTCTGAAGAGTGGCAATGTTGTTGTGTTTATCAAAACATCAACTGACACAGATGGGTCTGATTCGCTGTCGGAGCTACGTAGAGAAGTTGACTTCTGAAAAAATTTCACGTTTCCGGAATCTATAGCGAATAGTAGCCAGTGTTGTTATTGTTTACTGTAAAATCCGAAGGTGTGTACTTCATACCATCTGGTGATTACTTACAGGTAGGTTACTGTTTTATTGATTATTAATTAAAGGTAGTGGATAAGACCTGCATAGAACAAAGAGAACACATGGGATCAGCATGGAATGTTTGAGACCCTCAAGGTGAGGAAACTGAACATAAGAGTTGACCCAGTTTGGTTGAAAGGGCTCTGCTACAGTTCAGTGGTAAACAGAAGGGATGATTCACCATACCCCAGTATTTCATACAATGTTTATAATGATAAGAAGCCAATACAGATTTTAGTCTTTTATTATTTTTTACGAAAACCTGTATGTTATATATGTCCACATGTAATCTGTCTTTTTTGCACGCAATAGAAAAACTGCAGGTTTTACATGAGTGTTATACTTGGATGCTTGTTATATTAGCTAAATATGTTCTGCTGGCCAGTCATGTGAGAAGCTGGCTGCAGCCATGCACAAGGCACGAAAGAAAAGTATGTTATGTTGCTATTGGAAAAGTAACATGTGATAATTACTAGTAAATGAAATTATATTTGTACATGATACAGAAAATCTGTTAAAGTTTGCATTTTATGACGATTATCATATGAGTTATAATTCCTCTGACAGATGAATATGTCCTGGAAACTTTTCAAATACTATATGTGATAAAATGAGTGTTCAAACTGTGTGGAAGGATTTAAAATAGGATGGATTCATAGTATAGTTAATGATGCTTATCACAGCAGGTTGTCAGATCACAAGTATATGTAATTATTCTTTTGATCAATGGATGATTATGCACCTACAGTCAATTAACAGGTGTCTTAATCGCTTTGTTTGTTAAGATTTAACCTGTGCAGCTTCACCTAAATTCCTTTACAATAATTTAAACTTTGTTTGATAGCCTGCACACAACACGATTGATCCATACTTTGTAAAAACGGATGAAATAAAAATTGGCAACCAAAACAAACTTTGCATACCATGGCCTCTTTTGTTGGAATTTTCAGGTGTCCAATGGGTTTCGGCAGCCCAGAGAACCCTGTGTATGACATAATGTTTTGATCATTGTTATTGCTTATGATTATCATTTCAAGAGACGTATGTACAGAAATGACTGCAATCCCTCGTTTTTTTCCTAAAGAGTTAGTGGCTGTTTTGAATGCAGTGTGCAAGCAGAATCTTGTGAATGCAGCTTAAGTTGCATTTTATTGTACAGATCACAGTGAAGCTTGGTACATATTACGATCATCATTTATAGCACATACTGGTCAGTCATTATCCTCCTGTAGTTATTTTTGGTAAATTTTTTTGTCATTTTTCATACTGGGTTGGATGCAGTTTCTGACAGGATTGTGTAAATACTATTGCAGCTTTTAGTGGATAGCTGCAACCTTAGGACTTATTATTGGTCATCACCAGAATAAGCTTGTAAACCAGTTCTAATCTTTACTGTTTTCAGATATACACACTTTTTATAAAAAAATTTGCCATATACTCCAGAGTTCAGATCAGCAGTGTACTGTTATATTTATGCAGAAAAATGCATACATTGTTAAGTATGTTCAGATTACCTGAAACTGTAGTTTTAAGCATTTAATCCAAATATTTTTCAACATATTAATCCTGCTGTACACAGAGTCCACGTTTTTATGCACAGTCAATCAATAGAAATTATGCTGTCAGTCCAGTTTATACTGTTCCATACAGTTAGAAATGACAGTTTGATCCTTGTGAGAACTCTCAATCAAATAGAGCCATTCAGGGAAATGCATCCTGGAGTGGACAGTAACTAAGCAATCTAATGCATTCAGTAAGGCATTATCTTGATGAGTGAGATTTAGTCTTTTGGTGCAAGGATGTGTTTTGTGACTTTCACAAAGTACATCACAATTAGTTTTAAGCCATGGAGTAAAAATGAGAATTTGTAATTTTTATATTGAGTTGTAGACTCTTCTTCATCGTCAGTGGGGGGGCTGGAACACAGGAGGGGCTGGAGCAAATTTTTCAATATTTGTCTACTGATTAGTCCCAACAAACTACATAGACAAGATCTGCCTGTTTGCTTAGGGTTTTGTGTGGTGTTTTATGGAACAGGAAAACAAGTACATGTAGGTATTTTTAGTGCAGAGGCAATTGGAGCATAGTGCTTGCCCAAGGGCACATCACTGTAACTGGCAAATGCTTGTCCAGTTGTAGGATTCAAAGTTGTATCCTCTCTGTTGTGGGTCCAGCATGCTAACCACTGAACCACAGTGGCTCTTAGATCTGCCTCTGTTTTGTGTGACAGCAGATCGAGGTCTTCAACTGATTTCTGTGTTAATAAATACAGTAGTAAGGGACTGGGATTGTACTGTCATTGTGGGATTAAGCAATGTTTACCAGTATTACTGACATTCATGCATCAGTTATCCAAACAGGGTATAGAGTTAAAGCAGTTAAGTACCAGTAGACTGTAGAAAATATACTTTTAACAGGATGTTGTCTTACCAAATGTACTTTTGTGAAAATAGGAGATTTTGGTTTTATCTACAGTTGGGTCTTAGAGGGCATGCTCTTTACAAGAATGGGAATTTTGTACATTCCACAGGTGTATTTAACATATATTTGCACTGCAACTCAAACGTTTTAACAATTTGAAGTTGATGACTAAAGTGCAAATGTTGTTTATGCCATAAATCACATCTCAGAGTATCTAAAAACAGGGGTGACTACCCTTAAGGATGGCAGGGTGCAGCACTGTCCTAGAACAGGATAGAGACAACATTGTTAAAATACATCCAGCTCATTGATCTAGTTAATATTCCCCACAGGTACAGGATATTTTTTTGTGATACAATCTGTATGTTCCTGTGGAGCTAGAGATGTGAATGCCATAAGGTCACGTAAAACTCCAACAAATGCTGACACTGTAGATATGGTCCATGAAATAGGGGTTATGGCCAACCAGTACTGTTGCACATGGAGTGAATGTCAGCTCAAAATACTTTGATTTTATAGGACTTGTTGTCCAGATGAGTAAGACGTTTATTCCTGCTCTGGCAATAGGTCAGCTGGCATTAAGAGTGAAACTATACACTTGTGCCATGTATCAATATGATTCTCAATACAGTCTACAATATGATATATTATCAATACACATATTAACTTAATGATTTTTTCTTTTTTGAAGGTCTAATTGGTAGGGTGGTGCCATTTATTATCTGTTGACATCTTGGTTGCATTTCAAAATGCAGATTATACACAGGCAGACATGTCAGCCGTTCATCTGCCACTCCTCCTTGACAAGACAACCAAGATACTGCAATTAGATTATCTCTGTTAGTTGTCACTGATTTTTATTAAACCTTCAAGGCCATTTCAGGCTGCTCCATTTGGTCAGATGCAGATTTCCTCTTGGTCATCATGCTCTTTGTTTTTTACTGCATGAATGCTTTAAAATCATTTTATTTGATGTCATCATTTAAATTTTGGAAGTCATCACTGTTATCTTCAAAACAAAAAATAGTGCAGGTTCCTCATGCAAGGAAAATCTTATCTAGAACAAGTCCAGTTGTTGGAGTGGAGATGACTCGCAAACAAATCCATCATATTATTCTTAATGCAGATGCAAAACAAAAGGAAATTACTGACAGTGCCCACTCCCCTTCATATTCACCAGAGGCAAATCTAATGCATGCATTTTTGGAATCTGTTCCTTTGCCAGTTCTGTGTTTTTTTTTATTTTTTTAGTTCTGTCAGCACGGTCATTCACAGATTATATATGTATCAGCATTAAATCAGATATTCCAAACTTGTTCCCATGTATGACTTGTGTACTTTATATGTCATTTAATAGCCACCTTTGCATGAAGCTTACTGTTACATCTTGCTTTTTATCTCTTTGGATCAAGTTTTGATGCAATCCTTCCAGTTTGTTTTGCTGTGAATAAACTATTTAGTTCTGATTGGTGGTTATTTTGTTACCCTGGACTGAAACAATAACCACCAATCAGAATTGAATGTAACAAACTTAGCTGCATGACACACTGAAGTGTAGCCTTCAATTCAGTCCAGGTATACAAGATATGAAGCAGCAGATTTGCATAATAGGAGTTATTAAATGTATTAGATGATCAGTAAAATCTGAATTACAGGTGAAGAATAAATCTGGTATGAATCTTTTACATAACATTGATACATGTGATCAGTGGCTGATCATGCTGATGGGACAAGATAATTAGTAAAGAATTGGCTGGAGGGGGGGGGGGCCATATTTCAGATTAGTCACCTTGTTTTAATTTGGAGAAGCCAAGTGAGTTTTAGGAATTGTTTTTTAATCTGAAAGAGATGAGTGTATATGCTAGTGACAGCTGTCTCAGATGAATTCTCAACTGGGAGAATAAAAAGGCAAATAACTAACAATTTATTTACGAGAACTGCAAGTCATTTTGTATCTATTCTTCACTTCATGTATCAGTATGGGTTTCAATACGGAAAAGAATTGATGCATTGAAGAATCAATTAATTGTTTTACCCCTATTCGGTATGTGTGATAAATGGCCGAAATGTTAACATATCAGATTGGATGCATTGTGTTGCCCTGGGGTCTTTCCCTTCTTCTCACTTTCCACAGTAACTTTTATAATAGTGAGCATTTGTTGCGGGCTAAGAGATGTAAAAATTGGCCCTTCTGCATGTTATAAGAGGCAATTATGGTCAGCAGTTGTGGGATGCATCTTGTCATGAGTGTTTTAACTGAGAAGGTTTTGGACTTTTTAAAAGGTTGCTGTTCATGAATAAACAAATTTGACACTTTGCAGTTTGTGTTAGTTAGGCTATATGTACTAGTTAGGCTATATGTACAAGTGGAATATTAGAGATATTTTAGGATGGGATGGTGAAAAGGATGTTTGTAGAGAAATATTTTTCTCTGCAAATACTTATTTAAATATCCCATCTACAATATGACTAGTATAACACAAGAGAATATTGTGTAACTGATCTATTGTTTGATGACAGGTTTCTTTCATATATTTAGTTCTTCTGGTCATAGACCAGAAGAGCTGTGGAGATGGTCTGTTGTCCAGTGTCCATCTGTTTTGGCATGTATGTTCTTGCCACTCCTCCGAAACTACTTGGAGGATTGCTGCAAAACATTACACACACCTTCATCCCATGGTCTAGTTGATCTTAGATGAAAATGTCTACCTGAGGGAGAAACTGGTTATATATTTGATGCCATGGGTAAAGTGACTTTTCTCAGTGACACCATCATTATCAGTGTTGGTGGCAATGATGTTAGTAACAATGTTCATATTGACCAATTTTTATAACATCCTTAACAAGATATATTTGGATAATTCTGACTGCTCAGTCTTTCTATGCAGTGCATGCCCTAGAATTGACACAATCATGAGTTGAATGCCCTAATTTAAGGGTGTATATGCTAGTGACAGCTGTCTCAAACCGCATGAGGGCATTTTCGATGACTCAAGGGCCGCACCACCTTTGTTATCTACCATGACACTTTGTGATGCCAGTCATTTTGCAGGCCACAGGATACAGCTTGGCAGGCCATGTGTTTGAGACCCCTGCTCTAACTGAACATCTATGTCACGAGTGGAATTGCAAAATGATAGACACAGAGCATGTATATGTGTCAAAGTCTGGATTAGTTCTGGAGCAACTAATGGCAAAAGACAAAGTCCATATGAACTAGATGGGTTTATTACACTTTCTCTATGACATAAATGAGATTTTTCTCAGTACTAAAGGACAAGTATGGCTCCTCTAAAAGGCATAGAAACCAAGATCAAAAATATGTTTGGGACCATGCTAACTGTTCTTTCCATCATGGGAAATCGGGGAGATGTTTCTACTGTTTTGAATGAGGGCATAATGTACAATCATGCCAACATACTACTAACAAGATTCAGTGTCATGACTGTATGCAATAAGGCAAAACACTCAGAAATGTTTCATGCAGTTATGCAGTATTAGGATTATGGTTTTGAAGATGGGGCCATTAGTTTAAAAACCAAACACAATTTTCCAGAAACTTTAAAGGAAGCTATACAATCAGCTAAGAGTGATTCTCCATGTGATGACAGAAAACAAACTACCACTGAGTGATAATGCCCATGGAATTACCTCTGGTGCAATCCCATTAAGTGCCTCCATCAATCAAAGTGACCTTAATGTGTTAACTGCTACTCAGGTAACTATTGAATGTGCTGATGTTTGTGGTAATGTTTCAAGACTTTTTATAAGACCTTTTTTTGAAAAAATAATTTGGCTTGAAATGAGACTTGACATTCAGAAACATTTTATATTAGGCTGTGTATATAGACCACCAAACACTGACGGTGCTTGGTGTACTATGTTTCAAAATAAGCTCAAAACTTTGTATATAGAAAACAAAGAAGTCTGTTTAGGAGGTGATTTCAATTACAATTTGCTTTATGACACCAAAGCTGGATTAAAAAACTATGAAATCTCTGAATTATCAACAGCTAGTTCATGTACCCCTGGTTGTAACAGGTATCTGAAACACTAATTGATTACATCTATACTAACAATGCTGAGAATATTACAAGTTGCAATTCCCCAGTATTCCATAAGTGATCATTATCCCACATGTTCATGAAAATTGAGTCAAAAAAGTTAACCTTATCATCACAGATACATGAAGTATTGAATAATGAAAAGATTTATTTCACAAATACTCATTAAAGAACTGAATGATATCCCTTGGTCAATAATTTAATCTTTTGATGATGCATCAGATGCTCCTGACATCTGGATAGTTATGTTTACGTAATTACACCCTGGACAGTCATGCTTCTTTTAATTTCAAGAGAGTCCAGCAACAAAATCAACCAAACTGGGTTACAGGTGATATACTGAATGCTATTAAGACAAGGGATGGACTTCATAATTAAAAGATACAGACAGTTAAAAATTATGGAGACTGTCAAGTTGGTGATTCAGAAAGCAAGGAAATCTTGCTATTCTACTGAAATAACAGATAGTATTACCAAAAAAGAACCCCCAAAAGCTTTGGAAAACCTTCAGTGACTTGCAGGGCAAATCTGTCAATAACCTGCCATTTAGATGTATTAGTGATGGAAATTGCACTCTGATTACTTGGTGAATATAATCGAAAATCCTGTGGATCTCACAGCTTATAAAAGACTGTCCGGTGTGGAATTAAATAAGCATATTTCCTCAAAATTTAGCATGTTAGAACTGCTACAGGTCTAGATGACAAGTGCCATACTCTTAAAACTCAGATGCCATGTGATTCAATTTCACGTGTGTATCATCAGACTAAGTATTTCCACAGGTATTTTTCCAGACAAAACTGGCAAAATTAACTCCAATATATAACAAGGGAGATCTTTCTGATATTGTTATGTATATTTAATTTGCATTGTTTTTTTAGGGTTTTTTTATTTCATGATATGCTGTGGGTTATGTAGAATCATATATTTCTAGCTGACCTTGTCTAAAATGAGTGACAGCGTTGTAAACGATATATTTTAGGATTATCTTGATCTGAATCAAGAACATTATGTTTACCATGTTCTCTATTACAATTTTAGTAACATACCTCTTAGTTATAACAAAAATTTTATCTTGAAAACATTTGGAAACTTCTAGAATGAAGATAATATGTTTTTTTAGAAAATGCTGTTTGTTATCTAGGTCAGGTAAAGTATCAATCTTGTTTATTGGAAAAATTAATTATTCCTACAATAACATCTGAAGCAGAAATCAGTCTTATTGTTATGTCCAGTATTTCATTAAATTGGGTTGAAATTTATTTGTTCAAAATAATTATTCTCTGAAATACAGTGCTCAACTAAAATAATATTCTTGGAATTAGAGACTTGTATTTATATATGTTCTTGGATATTTTTATTGTGATTCAATAAAAGATTGTTGGCACATCAAATACTTTTCAGGCCATAACAGGCACATCAACACATTCAGCATTGGATTTATTTTGGAATACCACACAAATTTATTAAGAACTTTATTCTTTAGGACTTGTGTTAGTAATTCTAGGATTATTTGGGATTTAATTCTCAGTACCATAAGTTTTGGGGTTTTTTCCATTTTCAGTTTGTATTTTAAGGTAATAAATTGCTTGTTGAATTTTACAAAAATTTTTGGGGCCCTGAGTGGCCGAAAGCGCTCACCGTTCTGGTTCACTTCCATCTCACCTCTGTCTGTGTGGGTTCAAGTCTCAGGCTTGGCTAGCGTGGGTACGTGAGAAAGCTTGCCAGTAGCTTCTTGTGGGTCGGTGATTCTACCTGGGGTTTTTCAGGGTTCTTCTTCCACCAGTCATACTGGCCACCATGTATAGCCTATCTTGTGCTGAAAAATGGCGTTAAACCCTACAACAACAAAACTTGTTACTTTTTGCTCTTTTCTGTTAGTTTTTTTAAGGTCATAGAGTCGTAACAATATGAATAACTATAGATGTACATTGGTTCTATCATCACTTTCAGAGAGATTAGAAAGACATTTTGTGATGAGTTCAGAAACTACCTGGAATCGTAAATTTACTACATTCATGACAAGCTTTCATAAAGAACATTCATGCCAGATTACCATATTTACTGCATGTTTTCGGACGGCAAAAAATAATTACTCTTTTTGTTGTCCGAATACATATTAAATTCTTTAATTAGGTGTCCGAAAACAAACAGAAGATAAAGTTACCATTAGCTCACATGACGACGTGCTGCCATGAAGTAAAACAAGTATTTTGTCTAACACCACGGAAAGGATAATGAATGAAAAACAGGCATTACTTGCCTATTTTGTCTTTTGATACATGTCCATCCACCAGAAAATGCAGCCATACATGTATTAGAGCCACGATTGTGTGTGCTTAATTTTCAAAAGAACCGCCATATTAGTAATCTTGCAATCCACAGTTTAACCCTCTGCTAATCAGTGATCATTAAAATCTACCTTACAAACACACGCAAGCTTTATTTCTGTGTAATTAAGATATTAATACAAACTAAATAAAAAGATTTTGGAATTATGATTCTGAAGATATTTATGACAAACATTTTAGTATTGAGAGTTTAAATACCGGTACATGTATAATGGCTAATCTTAGAGGCTCCATATAGGGAGAGTATTGTGCGCATGCCTTAGAAAGGTGAAAATAAGAAGCAAGTTACAATATACGAGTCAGTGTGATTAATATATTGGTATTTTTAAAAATAAAGGTGATCTATCTGTTGTGGTTCTGTTCTTTTTTTTCCCACCCAGCCGAGGGTAGCTTCAAAATGAGCAGAGCTTGCCGACTCGAAACAATTGAATGCTCAAAGATTGTTTTGATGCATGTCGGAGATTTCAAGGTGTCTAGGTGATAATTGTTACTAATATAACTTGTGGGATTTCTTCGGAAATAAAAGGCAGCCATCTGGATTTCGTTAAAAGAGCACATGATGTACCGAACATGTAGCACCCACAATCAATATTTATCATCTACAAAGAGGTTTATTACCTGTAGAACAATAACTATGTTTAAACCATGGTACATAATGCCTCAGGGATAAGGGGTTTGTTTTGTTGCACGATGCCAGTGAATTTACTAATCCATACCGACTCTGTGATGTATTGTTTAATGTTATAAAGCAGGGTCATGGTTTCTAATCAGAGCCATAACTATCACACCTGCTTGAAGTGGTTTCGTATGTAACGACGTCTACACTGACAACCAATCATAGTTTTGTTAGCCAGATCAAGCTAGTAAAATATAAAGTATAAATAGGATACCCACCACTATCAAAATGATCACATTAAATAATTGGCAACCAAATGAAGCAAACTTAGTTAAATTAACGGCAAACACGCTGTGAATTTTACTTTAAAACGACACAGCTGATATTCTTAGATTGTGTCCAAAAACATAAGTTGTACAAAAAAATTATAGCGGAGCAACATCCGAAAATTACAAGGCATTTAAATATTATATTTTTTTTTAAAAAACGGTATCTGAACACAAACAAAGTCCGAAAACATGCAGTAAATACGGTACACTAACTAGAATGGTGTCTGATTTACAGTAGTAGCTTAAGGTAACCTTGTAGGTACAGTGTTCCTTGACCTTACAGAGGCTTTTGACCTTGTTAATCACATAATCCTGCTGGAAATGCTCAGCATATATCAAGTCAACCATGAAAGCTTAACTTGGTTTCAAACCTGTCTTGAAGGCAGACAACACATTTTATTTGAAATAAACTTTAAGATTTAAAAACATAAAGGCAAGTGTTCCACATGGACAATTACTCTTTCTGCTCTACATCAATGATTTACTATATCACATTGAGCTATCCATTGGATCAACTGGCCATAAACTTTGCACTAAATTAAGATTTGGTAAAAATACAACTGTACATAACTTGTGCAAGCACAGTGGTATAAAGGTAAATGCAGCCAGATCCAACATGATGACCATAGGTAGTCAAAGAAGAGTGAACACTGAGAAAGATGACTCTAAACTAATGTTAAAAGGAATGAATATACAACAGTCTGAAAATTAAAATCTACTTGTCATCATGATAGACAATATCCTGTACTGGAATAAGACCTTAAGTTCATTAAAAAAGTAAACCATTTGCTTTATCATGTCTCTGCAAGAACAGAAAGATATTCTACAATGCATTTATCATGCCACACCTAGAATAATTTTCTGTCTTGAGTAATAGTGATACAGAAATTAAGATTCCTGAAATTTCTAAAATGAGCAACTCGAGTTGTTCTTGATGCTTATTTCGATGCACCATCAACAAATTCTTTTTAAAACCTCTAAGTGGCTTCAATTTTAGCAGAGAATGCAACTTTAAAAGGGTTTACTAATCTGTAAATCCTTACATTGATTGACTTCGGATTATCTTAAATGTAACTTTAAATTTGTTAAGAATGTACATATGTATGAACTAAGATACATCTCGAACAATAATTTATATTTATCAAAATTCAGAGTTTTATAAGAAGTGTTTTGCCTTTTTGGAGCCAATTCATGGAACTTCATACCACTCTAAAGTCAGCTGATTCATGCAAAGCTTTTAAAAAGCTTCTTGGTCAACATTTACAAAAAAATCAGTTGTGCGATTTTGTGTAATACTATTAAACCATATTATATCATGTAGTGACCCATAATGTTGCACACCGGTTTTTTTATGAATTCTGTATATATACTGTACTCAGTTTTAAAACCTTATGCATATTGTGGCAGTAGATCAATTATCTGATTTTTAATAGTATTTCTTCCCTAAAGACACCTCATATTGTAAAAATTGTGGATTATGTACATGTACACATTTAATTATCAGAGGCCTCATGGAAGATTCTTCGGTTGACCAAATGAACTTCTTTAAATAAAGTTATCATTATTATTATTATTATTATTATTATTATTATTATTATTAAAATGGTGATTATTATTATTATTATTATTATTATTATTATTAAAATGGTGATACCTGTAAAACATGTGAATGGATGGTCATATGAACATATGGTTTCCATTAAAAGACTTCTTACCCCAGTATGATGTGTTGTTGGTCCTAAATAAAAATGGTGCTAATCTAAGGTCCAGAGGGTGGCTTAATGCTGTTTTTCCAAATGGTTTTTGATTACAGGATCAATGCAGATAATTTGAACCCTTCACAATTGTCTAGTTTTGCAGACCAAAAACACAATTTCTTTGTTGCATTTATTCAGAATAAATACATTACACTTGTATCAATAAACAGTAATAAAACTGATACAGATTTGTTATTCTTCTTTTTAATATCAAGGGTCACAGATCATGTAGAAATTTATCACTCAGTACCAATGACAGCAAGGAACTCCACCCTTGCATTATTTTGAGATTTCATACATCTGAACGATTTGTATATTTGAACAATACAGAGTGAATGACAGATACAATAACAAACTGACTCAGTTATATTTATCACTGAATCAAATAAATATTTTAACCTTAGAGTGAATTCCAGGGAAATAACCCATACACTGAATTGTTTGGACTTTAAATAAAAGTACACACTTGTACAAAATCAAGATGAGAATAAACTCACCAATTACAGCTCACTGAAAAAAATTTTAAATCACATAAATTGCAGTAATGCAATCATTGATAAACTCGGTGAAAATATAAATTCTCCAAAAGGATAAACATGTCATTTTGCTATTTTCCTAGTTTTTCTTATCATAAATAAAGGAATTAAAATGAATTATTTTAAGCTTCACTTACCATCCTTTGAACACATCTACTGGAACTCTCCCCTACTCACCTTGAACAGCTGCTCTTCAGCTGTTTATTAACGTCACAGCATAGACCTTATGCAAATCAGCCGTGCTGGGAGCAAATCAGTTTCGCTGGTGTCGGGCGAGGAGCCTCACATAGACAAAATTAACTATTTCCATTCATTAAACAATAATTGTTATCTAGTCGTATAAATAAACAAAACAAATACAGCTACCATAGTTCTCATAGTATGTTTTCGAAACATGTATTTCTTGTAATTTTCCCGTCAAATTAATTGGAAATAAAATAGATTATTTTATAGCATCTTATCCCTCCCTCTGTAGCATAGTAAGTACCAGAAATGAAAGAGGCATCACAATGAGGTTTAAGTGCACAAACAGGTCATAAACATTGGAATACACAAACACATCTCATGCAACCTGAATGACTAATTTTGAAGATTCTTTTTATCTGACAAACAAATGTGATAATGAAAAGAGTAGGATTAGCTACTACTGTTGGTCAGCAGAACTTGGTTATTTTACTTTGTACTAGTCTGTGAGTAGCTGACAGACCTGTATACACCCCACCCCTTTCATGTTTGATCATTAAAACATCATGATGAGCACAAGAAATGTAAATATCGGCTAATGCAGAACATGACACTTAACATGTCACGTCATCAGCCATCTTGAACATACTGTTATTGCTACTTTTCAAGAATGAAGGGTAATATCAATATGGAGTTTTCACTTAACTTTTTACCTTGTGCTAACGCATATATGCGATGCTAGAAATAGCCTTGTAACCCTAGAGACACATATACAAACTGCGAATAATACGGAGTCTGTCCCAGCTGGCTCATACATGCGTTTCCGGCCAAGGGTTGGGAAGCCCCAGAGACACATATAAATGTTTCGTAAAAAGGGTTGCATTGGATGAAATTGCAAACATCCAGTTTTTTTAACAATATTTAGCCAATGATAATAGTCCTGCATAAAATGATGAAAGCGTTCTGTTAGTAGTTTTACAGTATATCAGCGGGAATTTCTTTTGAAAACAAGGTCAGTTGTCAAAGTGAAACAAAATGGCAACATTCATGTATTCCGACAACGATTCCAACAAAGGTTTTGAAGGATTTGAAATTGATGACATTGCAAATGACATTGCCTTTAATGATCCGATTAAAGACGAAGGCTTGGACATTAGTGTAAGTCCTGTTTCGACATGTGATATTTCAGATTTATCTGAATCTGATGATGAAATGCGCGACGATCTTTTCTGGTTGGAACATGTGGGACCGTTACATGTGGACTACTTTATAGCTGATTCAGGGCCAACATTTAATTTAGATGAAAATGCAAGGAAGATGGACTTCTTTTTACAGTTTTTTTTTTTCCTGAAGAAATATTCCAGTTGCACAAAATAGTGGTGAGAAAAGTAGTGTAATATACATTATAAATGCAACAGATATCTTGAGGTATATTTTTTATTATGAATATGTGAATATAAACATTGATTCCTGAGGATTATATGTACTTGGTGGTGGAAATGAGTGGCATAAAACTTTGGTAAGTGTTTAAAATATTATTGCAATTCCTAAATAGAACCTTATGGGTAAGCATTCACACCTCTTATGTCTTTGATTTTGTGGCTATAGAGTGTTCAAACAATGGGGAAAATATAATGACCAAATAAGCTTAGTTGGGAACACCAGTTGATTGTCAAAGAAAAGAAACCATTTGTAAACTATACCTAGTCCTCTTTAAATTAAGCTTGATCAATGATATCTTTATTATCTGTTCAAGACAGAAACAATCTCTGAATTTGACCTTCCTTTGATTCTGCTTCATTTGGTTTAATGGGTAAACAAATCAAAGACAAGTTATTTAATATGATGATTTTGAGAAGTCCTTTGACTTGAATGTCTGGTTGCTTAGTCAAAACCTTGCAAGCATGAAATATGTTTGGCTAATAAAAATATATTTTGAGATAGAGAGTTACACAAATATAGATGTAGTCAGTATATAGGTGATCAGTATGTAAGTGTAACCTGAACTTGGATTCACCTTTACAGGCAACAACTGTTAAATTAGGGGATGTTCATAAATCAGTGTCATATTTAATGGCTGGGATATTCATTGATTTCATGGACACATTCACACTACCTGAAGGACAGTATAGGTCTCTTTACTTTCATGTATACTAGTGTGTGTAGCACAGCAATTTTCAGAATTCATTATAAATCGGCAAAAATGAGCCTAAATGTTTATAAATAATATTCCAATTTTTTATATACATTAAGTTGTCCATAATTAATTCAGTTATGGAGAAGGTAACAGCTGCAGCAAATTACACTTTTGGACTGCATGATCCCACCATCACCAGGTCACAAAATGAAACTTTATTGGCAGTAATACATAACCCATCACTGTTGTGCAGCTTACTCTTGCTCTGTGCGAATATATCCTCCCACAGCAGAAAATATCAGTAACACATGGGCTGGTCATGCATCTCACATGCCTATGAGGTAGTCATGCATCCCCCATGCCTATGCACAGAATAGTATTCTTTTTCAAGGGCACCATGTTAAAGGATATGTGCAGAATTTGTGACCAGAGTAACATTGCTTGTTGCTACTTGTAGTATTTAACCGCGTTGCTGTCTTCCTCCAAAAAATTGGGTTTGGTTTCGGTTTGTGGGTTTGATGCCAGTTTTCAGCACCTGATAGGCTGCTTTGCATGGCAGCCAGTATTTGGTAAAAGAAGAACCTGGGAAGAATCGCCAACCCACGGGTAGCTACTGGTAAGTGTTTTTTGTTACATACCCACAATGTCTGAGCCCAAAACTCAAACCCATCACCACCAAGGCTTGGCAAGCACACCTTATGCTTCTCTACTGCACAGTGGGTTGGTCAATAATACTGATTTACATGTTACTACGCAAAGAATCAAAAGCACACATATAAAGACGAGACATCAGAGTGATTCACAAACAGATAACATTTGAAATATCATTTGACTTTAGTATGTTAGTTCTATATTTGACAATAAAAACAAAAGTTTAAAAAGCGCAGTTTAGAAAACAATGGACTTTCATGCAATATGCTTCAGTTTGCTGTTTTTGCCATGTTACAAAATTTATATGCATTTCCAGCTTAGTTGAAACAATGTAGCCCAAGAATTTTACATCATGAGTCATGCAAAGTAAAGTGGACACTTGTAGGAATTTTATGTTTTTAATTTATTCAAAGAACTGTTGTGCACCAACTTAATGAGAGAGAAACCATTTTGGGTTCTCTATAACAGCATAAATTTATTCTTTTGTTACAAACGAAAAATAATTTTTTTGGATATGGACAGTTAAATTCTAAATGACAACCACTGTGATTTAAAAAGAAGAAAAGAACAGAAAACACTGAATTTACACTGAAATGCAAATCATCTGCTTAGTCTATAAACAGTAATGGAGGTACACACTCGCAACAACAGCACATGATCATGAGGTTGAATATGCACAATTTTGAACTAGCTACATTTGGATGCAGTGGAGCCTACTGCATTGGTATGATAAAGGATCAACCGTTTAATTTACCATATTATATGGAGATGTGTTCAGGAACTGCTGATTGTCTTTTTTGACTGGAGTATATTTCCAGCTTTTGACCAGCAGAGCTTATGGGATGGTCTGTTATCTGCCATCCGTCTGTCCATTAGCACAATTTTGTTATATCTGCTCCTCCTAATCTACTTGGAGGATTGTCTTGAAACTTTACACACACATTCATCCCATGATATAGTTGGTCCTAAGTGAAAATGGTGGTGCTCAGACATCCAATATAGTCACCATTGAGGTCATCATAAAAATCTTGATTTTACTAGTGGCTGAGTGGTCTAAAGTGCTCACTGTTACGGATCACTGCCATCTCACCTCTGCATTGGTTCGAGTCTCTGGCTTGGGCTTGACCAATGCGGGTACATGAGAAAGCTTGCCAGTAGGTTCTTGTGAGTCAGTGGTTCTTTCCCGGGTTTTCCCAGGTTCTTCTTCCACCATTTATATTGGCCGCTATGTATTAAACCCTATAACAACAACTCGTGAATGGACGCTCATATTGAAACCAGGTTTTCGCTAAAAGACTTTAATAAGGTTTAGTTAGTCTTAAATGAAAATGGTATTGATCTGATGTCCAATATGGACACAATTGCAGCCATCTTGAAAATCTTGGTATTTCTGCTGCTCTCAAGTGGATTGATGTATCAACATGGAGTTGTCACTAAAAGGCTTTTATGATGTCTGGTTGGTCCCAAATGAAAATGGTGCTTATCTGATGTCCAATATGGCCACCATGGCAGCTATCTTGAAAATTTAATTGCTACTCCTAGTTTCAAATGAATGGTCATATCAACATGAGGTATTCACTAAGAGACTCAAATGATGCTTAGTTGGTTATAAATGAAAATGGTGCCAGTCTGATGTCCATTATCGCCACCATGGCAGACATTTTGCAATCTCGCTATCTCTACTTCTGAAGGAATAGATGGCCACATAAACATGGGATTTTCACTAAAAGACTAATTATGATATCTAGTTGATGTGAAATAAAAATGGTGCTGATATGACTTCCAAAATGTAAGACATCCTAAGCATCTTCCTATCACAACTCTACTAAAACAAAGTTTTCATCCAAAGACTTCTTAGAATGTTATGTCCAGATGAGCTTAAAGGAGACCAGAAATAAAATTTTCTTTTTATGTATGTAATTCTCTACAGATTTTAATTTGACTGTAGTGTTTATAAATTACATATCGTAGGTGGGTAGTGATTATATTGCGCGGAAGATACCATGATTCTGTAAATTGCAGAGTTTTTCCGAGTTTTGATGAGACGACAGATCACGTGGTCCCGAGACAATACTAGCCAGTCCTCAAATAGAAACAGAAACATGGCGAGCAAGACAGACAGGAGGAGACCAGATTTGGGTTGCACATTAAAAAGTTTAATCTGTTTCTGAGAGATGCTCATAACTATATCTGTTGAACTGTGTGTTAAGAATTTAAGAAAAGCAATGTAATTTTAAAATAAATACTTACACATTGTGTGTTGTGCAAAAATGTGATAAGGATTAAGTGATGGTGCCCATGTAAAAATTAAAAATTTGCCACAATGCAATAAATTTATTTAAGAAGGATGAGATTCAATCGTATTATATGTAAATGACATATTCATTGCCTACGCCCAACACACCACCTAAGGACCAATATTTTGAAAATATACATCCAACACTGAAACACTGAGAGATAATACTGAATTCTGGGCGAAGAGACTAGAACGGGTATCGACTTGTGTGTGAAACCATATCCATTACTGGGGATGTGTAAAAGGCATTGAGAACGGATTTCATCGGTCGTAACTTAAGCATTAGTTTAAAAAAAAAAAAAAGAAACACAAATAAATCTGTGAAGCAGAAATCATAAGTAATTAATTTAAACATTAAGAAGCTTCCTTCTTATGGTTCAATTACAGTGTATTTTGCATGCAGGCTACAGTTAGCATATTGACAAATCTGATAATATACAATACATGTTGGTATAATAGTTTATGTACTGTACTGGTCAGTGCTCAAAGAAAAAAATTTCTAGGCACAGGCCCCGGGCTGGTGGCTTGAATGAACTCACAAGCCCTGAATGAAATTCCACAAGACCGGTCAGTTCATACCTGTCAACTCTCAAGCTGGAGAAAAACATCCCGATTTGGGGGGTATTTCCACCCTCTCGATCTAGTAATATCTCCCGATTTTTCGCAGAGAACTCCCGATTATTACATTATGTCAGTCAATTTCATTTCTCAGAAGAAAAAAAACAAACCACCAAACCAAACATAAATAGATATAACGTATGCACTCCATAGATGCCATGTTCTGTTTTATCACTTGTGAATATTGTAGTGATGAAATCAGTGCCGGATTTAGGCATAAGCTAAACAAGCTACAGCTTCTAAGAGCCTCACAGTCTGAAGGGGTCTCTCAAATTAATTTTATACCAAATAGGGCCACTACAGCTTCCCATAGCTTACCCAAATCAAAATCGCAAGCTTATTTTTAAGGTTGCGGCAAGCTTGCTGCAAGCTTGTTATGTAAGCTTGAGGCAAGCTTAGATTTGAAACCACGATAAGCTTGCGCAAGCTTGCCTAATTACAAGCTTGCACAAGCTTCCCTTTTACTAGCTTGCGGCAAGCTTGCTATGTAAGCTTGCTGCAAGCTTAGATTTGAAACCGTGATAAGCTTCCCTATTACTAGCTTGCACAAGCTTGCGGCAAGCTTGTTATGTAAGCTTGCGGCAAGCTTAGATTTGAAACCGCGGCAAGCTTGATCAAGCTAGTAATAGGAAAGCTTGCGCAAGCTTTCTAATTACAAGCTTGCAAAAAGAGCTGACCTAGCTAGCTGCATCATAAGAACTGATATGGCATCGATTAAATTATTCTATACATGGTCACATATCTCTATTTTTCTACCTTTTGATGTGAGAAAAGTATGTACATGTAATATCAAATATTAAAATGAAAATGTTCATATATGTTAATTTAGCATGAGATCTTATTGTCACAATGAAATAAAAGAATGAAGTCATCAAATCATTTAATAATATTTAATCAGATAAAAATAAGAGCATATGCATGGGATCTGTGTGAGGAAAGTCTTTATACTTTTGTTCTGTATGGCTTTGGAAATGTTCTACTAAGTTACTTCCATGTAGAAATCCATTTGGGGGAGGATGGTGTCAAATGGTTAGGTTCCCTCTCTCATCTGTCAAAATGATAAACTATTAGGTTAAAACAAGAATGTTTGTCATTTGAATTACTCTGAACCACCTCTTATAAACAAAATCCTGAGATTAAAATTATGCATCCTCCTCTTCTTCTGGTGTGATTCAGGTATCATCCACTGAAATGGATTACAGCAACATGTACTATGTAACTGGAGGGGGGGGGAATTAATATTTATCTCTTTGGCAAAAGCATTTCATATTGAGTTCAACATTCCAAAATCACTTATCAAGTCCAAGAAATATCAGTAAGTGTTATTCAAGATCACCCTTTAATGAGCTCTAAATTTTAATTTTACCATTCGTTTTGAAAGGGCTATGACACATGTCAAACGAATGGCACTTCAGAGCTTTAAACAACAACAACAAAAAAATCCAATGAAACTGATTAGGTACCTTAGGACAATTTGAAATAAAATAACTGCAATCTTCTTTGAGGATGAAAAGAATTAAATGTAACAACCTCCGAACAATTGTTGAATATGATATGTGAGAAGAAAAAAGACCCTAAGAATAACGGAAATGAGATTCACAAGCGTGCATTTAATTTTATAATCTCTTAACCCTATTGTCGATAACTGACAGCACTGCATCAATTACTGCAGTTTGGCAAGCGCAGCAATAAATAATGATCTGCAGAGTTGTCGTCTCAATCACTGGATGAAGCAACATTACAGAGTCATTTTTTTATGTATTTAAATCGTAAAAGTGAAACAGAATGCTACCGCCAATCTACAGTCCCGAAAACTGGCAAAATACAGCAAACTCTTGAGTTTACTTACCAACATGATAACTTTGTGACTTTAGATTATCTCTCAGATTATAGGATCGGTCGCTCAACATATATTGGTTCTGCAGGCAATGAAGTTTACCGAATTTAACAAGCTAAATTGTAACGGTTCAGCCTTGAAAATTGCGCCTAATTTTTGAACACGAGGCTACAATGGTTGTTTTGTGTTCTTGAGACTCAAATATGTTGTGTGTATATTTAGAGTTCGTAAACCAGTCTGCTGACCGTAAACGGGGAAGTAACCGCATTTAATAACTCGATACCGAATTAAGTCTCTGTCACGGAACACTATATTTCATCTTGCTTGCTGTTATTCGATTTCTTTTTAAACAAGCAAAATTCACAAAGCTCAATTCTTTATAGAATGTTGGCAGAATGGGATGCATCTCTCTCAAAGAAAAACAAAAATTGTATATATTTTTAAATTTTTATTTAGTAAGTAAATAACTGACAATTATATTTTTTTTCTCCTGGCAGCAGATTGTCATTGAGACAAATATATGACAATTCTTTCAAAAACTTAATGCCAGAAGTTAATATTACATGATTTACTGAGACTATATTTGATGGTGAATACATTGCAGGATTTTACCAAATGGAATTTTATCCAGTCTTTTGACAAAATGACTGCATAGCTATTTGAGTGTACAATCACTTAAATAATTTCCTTTTATGCAAAAAAACCTCAATTGTTTCTCTAACATGTATAATATTTGCAAAAATTTGAAAATGAGAAAAAAGTCATTGGTAGAAAAAGTAACATTTCATATTTTGCCTTGGTCAAGAACTAATTCACTTTATTTTGAAATATATTAATAAATGTTCATAGCTAATTTAAACATAAAGAAATGTTGGAATAATATGTTTTATTTATGTATCAGCTAAGTACAAGTAATTCAAGTTCTTAGCATTTTACAACACTGAAAATGTATATTATTTAACTCAAGTGCATTATCAGATATAAATAAAAACTAGATTACCGGTAACATCTTTTAATTTGACAGTGTAGTTTCTTATACTGAGCATGATATAGTCACAACATATATTCTTCAGCATTTCAGGAAGTACTGCACTCATGCAGAACTGCCAACCTTCAACTTTCACAACTGATTATTGCAAGCTTGTGCAAGCTTTCACCAAGTATTTTAGATTTTGCAAGCTTGCAGACTTGGAAAAATTCCTTTTGCAATTTTGTGCAAGCTTCAACTTTAAATTTTACAAGCCTGCAGACTTCAAAAAAATTCCTTTTGCAAGCTTGTGCAAGCACCCTTACTAGCTTGGTGCAACCTCAGCTAGCTTGTTGTAAGCTTGCAGCAAGCTTGTCGTAAGCATGCATTTTGGTTTGGGTAGGGCCTTGTTATGTCTAAATCCGGCACTGGGCAAAATAATTAATATCACACAACAGTTCTTTTCTTCAATAAACAGAATGTTAAGATTAAACATTGTTCACGTAAATTTCAGATTTTTTAAAACCAATGCAACAGTACTATAGTTTTAAAAAAAATTTTAAAAATAAAATTGTCACCAATTAGCTTAACCCTTTCATCAGTATGGACCGGTGTACCGGTCCAGGGGAAGTAAGTCCGTAAACACTGTGGACCGCTTTACCGGTCTGGAGCAGTGTTCTTCTCTAACATTATAGTACCCGACTATATAAATTTCGGAGTACCTCTAATAACTTCCTTCTTGTAATGTAGATATTATATTTGGATTATCTTGTGGGTTTAGCTTGTATACAGCTAGAAATATGGAACAAAGTAGGCACTTTTAACGAGTTTTCCGAATGGTGAAATTTGTATCCAAAATGGTGGAGTTCGAAGAAAGATCAGATAAGAGTGAAGTGTCAGATTTTGAATTATCTGAGGATTTTTATCAATTTCGACCTAGTACAGTTGGATGAAAATGAGAGAAGACATCTGGAGAGACAGTGGCATACGCTTGTGGGTGACAGTGATCACGATGAAGAGGACTTTGAAGGTTTTGAACCAGAGGAATTGTACACTCCACGTAATTTTGTTTGGACGAAGTTGGAAAACCAAAGAGATTTGTTACAGTTTTCTGAGAGAGTTGGACCCACCCGAGTGTTAGATGGTGCCAGGAAAGCTTTGGAATATTTTCAAATATTCTATTCAGATGAAGTTTTTGGAAACATTGTCCATCTAACGAATTTGAATGCAACGATCAAACGTGCCAGAGGCAATACAGGTGTGTGGACAGATCTCACCTTGATGAAAGCTTCTGCCTACCAAATACCTGAAAGAAAGACTTGTGTTGCTACTGGAATTATTTATGATTACATCTACGGTCAATTGAACAAGTTTTGGGAACTTTCTAAGTTTTCTAAGAAGTAAATAGATAATTACTTGTATTTTACCTGTTGTGTTACCTGTTTGCACCTGTATTTTAACAGTTATAACAGATATGCACATTTTAGTGAATTAGTCAGAAAATTTGATTTTTAACCTTGATTTTGACACCTAATCCAGCCAGATATCTTTAAAATTGGCAAAGTTATGTTATTTCAAAGTTAACAAGTCATTTTGCTTTACAACTCCAAAGTTACTGAGTGTTGAGGATTCTATTCCCACAAAGTTAATTAGTGATGAAAGGGTTAAATCCCATGAATAATCACTGTGAATGCTTTGTAATTTTCTCTGCAAACATCATCGCATCTCCATTTCCACCAAAGAAACTCGGCCAGTTAACACCTGACATTCCTTGACCGTATATGTAAAGTTTAATTACCAAGATTAAATTAAAAGAAGGAATAAAACAAAATATACCATGGAGTATATGTGCCCCCCAAAAACTAATTCAGAATAAATATTTTCATTCAGTAAACAGTGTTATATGCCTTAAGACTTAAACCTAAGGAAATAAGGTGAGACATAAAACGTGGGAAAAACCAGTTGCCACATGTACGGTAACTTGTGACTGCAGATTTGAACTGTCAAAATGTAGTCCTATAGTGTCATAAGTTACAACAAAATGGGGAATCATTTATTTGCCAATCAGTTGCTGGTGCTTACATATACACACTGTCGAACATGGTCCGAACGACAGTCCTTTTCACATGATAAATACAAGGATAAGGATTAACTGTTAATTAGTCACACTGGCTTTATTGCTTGTCAACTTCAGTCAAAACTTCAGCTATTTTGCAGTTTAGCCACAGCTGACCAGAATATGAAAAAGCGGGCTTGTCCTGGGGGATTATAAGGCGTATCACAGGGAGAAATGGCATGTCCCTTGAGCACTCGCACATTGGGGCAAGGGGTTGGGGTCAACTGTTGCCTCCCCCCAATTTCTATTGTCAGCCAGTTAATGTGAAACTTGGATTTTATACCTGACCTGTTTTCTTTTAATCGCTGCTATTTAAACTGCCCAAGGGATAATTTTATATCATTTCCAATCACTACAGGTTGCTATTTATACATACGACATGTACCCGGCATAGGCTGAAAGGGGTTTTTTGTTGTTTTTTTTAAAATTTTAAAATATTTTTTAAGATTACTGAAAATTGTGTTTTCTCGAAACGTACCGTGTCAGGGGTTTAGAATCTTATTTTTAGCAAAGCTTCCATTTCATTAAAATCAGATCTCAATTTCACCTAGGACAGCGGTGATTTGATTTAGATTGTGCAGTGTTATGGCATGTATGTCAACATCTTGAAAATACATTTACTCATTTCCTCAGGCAAACTATTTTTTTTCGACAAAGCCCGACGAGCACCTCACTTTAATACAGGATGGGCCCGAACTAAAATTAGAGGGACCCTGGGTGTCGGGCTATCAAATTTTTTTTAGCACTGCTGGTGTAGATAAAAGATCTGTGAATTGACTGTTGCAATTTGTGGTCACTTACTTGGCCTTCTGCCTATTTTCGTAACTCACACGTTTAACACTTTTCCCAGGATTTAAAATATCCAACGGTATGTATGGAACAGCTCCAACTTTTAGTCTAGGCCTAGCATTTGCGTATCCTAGAGCGGCCATTTTTTCAGGCTCCCTCTCGTAACATTCCTTTGAGAAATGTAATCAGCACAGAGTGCTGTATGGTGTTTGAAATTGACTTGCTTGCAATAATGTATCCATACTTTCTTTATGTCTTCATCTTTTAGAAAAGAAAAAAAATTTGTCCACAGCTTTTTCTTAATGTGCCATATTACACCCATAAGCAACTCAAAATGGCATTGTCTTTTACGCTGGCAACTGCCAGTCAGGATGTTGGAGTCGCTACTATGATGTCACATCATGAAAGTAACCGAATAGGCGCCGAAATTTTGCATATGAGTCATGGAAATTCAGCACCTTGAAGATATGCCAATATTTAAATATTGGCATTACGGTCACAAATGATACTCCAGAATAAGGTTTTCATCTATAGTGCTTTTATTATTATTCTATATTTCCATTGATTTCTGGTCTCCTTTAAATGATAATGTTTTCAATCTGACATCCAGTATGGCTGCAACAGCAGTCATCTCAAAAATCTTTTTATTGCTAGTCCTCCTGAATGGAAAGACATCTTGAAAATTTTGTTATCTCTACTACTCTCCAATTGGATGGCTGTATCTGCATGTTTCACCAAGACTTCTTACGATAGTTGGTCTGAAATGAAAATAGTGTCAGCCATACATGTTATGATAGTTAGTCCTAAATCAAAATGGTGCCAGTCATATGTTCAATATGGCTGCCATGAAAACTGTCTTAAAATCATGTTGTCACTGTGCCCTGTGAATCAATAATGATTATGACATTGGGATTTTCACCAAAATATTTGTAATGATGTTTTCTTGGTGGTTATAAATTGTGCCAAGCTGACAACCAAATGTATAGCACAGCTGCCTAATTTGAAAATAATGTTATCACTGAACAATTTATATATTCCGTGAAAGCAGAGAGTCACGCCATACTGTTACTGGGGAAGAGCACTTTATTCCATCCTGAAGGGCAGAGAGTGAGTCACACTCACTCTCCCCACCCACACCTATGAGGGAGGACATTCTGCTCACACACAACTCGGTGCAGGCTAAAGTGGGTTGTGCACACACACACACACACACCCAACTCCACCCACATTTGCCATAAATAGGAGAAGCATCCTTTCAGTCCCTCGGACTGCCCCTACAAAAGGATCATAAATAATTCATGAACTGGCATGAACTGTTCTTGAATGGTTCATGAACCTAGTTCATGAACCATTCATGAAAGTTCATCAAAAGGTTCGTGAACTATTTATGAATGTGCATGAACTAAACATGGTCAGTTCATGAAATTATGAATTCATGAACTGTTCATGAGCCAACACTTCACAAACTGTTCTTGAACAGTTCATGAAATATTCACAAATTGGGTCATCATCATTCATGAACAAGTGCATGAACATATTCATAAACTATGATAAACAAAGTTTCTCATGAATGATTCATGACTTCATGAACAGTTCCTTTAAATAAAAAAATTGATTATCTAACAAACTTGCAAATACCTATTTCATCCTGAATCATAAAATAACCTTAGATGTGGGGGTTTTAAAACAGCATAAAATGCAACATATTAACTTAAAAACGGTCTTTAATTTCAGATAAATTTCTAATGTGCAACAAAGAATATGTAAACTGACAAGGGATATTCTTTTTTTTACTCTTAGCAACACTTTTTTTATGTTTTGTAATTTACTTTGAAAATTTTTCAAGAGATATTGGGACAGTTGTGTTCAATCAACTGTTGAAGCATATTTAACTTTAATTGTCATGGGGCTGTCTTTCCAATGGGGTTTCTCCTGACTTGACCGATCTTTTTCCCAGAGACAGACCTGTCAGATAACTCTTTTGTGAAGACATTCAGGGCCTATAATTTAAACAGATCCCACCCATTGTCACTATTAAATGGCTCCATCTGTAACTTGAGCTGTTCCATCCGATTACTACAGTAGTCCCCCTCTTATATGGCCACCCCTTCTCCACCGGGAAAGTGGCCTTATAAGATGGGTGGTCTTTCCAGAGGGGAATAAAATTTTTGTGAGAAGTATATATAATGTATGCAGTAAGAAAGCTACATTCTTCATAGCATTTAATATCTTAGTTTAAAAGGAACATTAATTATTAAAAGGTTCTTCTTGTTATAATAATAGACTTATTTCAACTGAATATGCAATAATAGTTCTTATTCTTGGCGTAAGCGTGATATGTGAGCGGGTGTTGTTGTCATGCACATTGCAAAACTGTTCAAAAACGTCATTTAAATCTTGGTACATACATAATTCACTTTCTATTTGCTCCATTTTCCCACTGCTGCTGAATACCTCCTTATCGGTTACAATGTTGTTTATTTGAGTTTTTTCAACATAAAATTGTTTTATTTGAGTCTTTTCTACCTAAAATCGTTTGGCAAGTTCCCCCTCCCACTTCACCCGATGTCGTCGAGTAAAATAACCGACTTTTTTCCAAAATAATCGTCTCCATTTACATGATGACATGTTAATGTTTTGTAATGATTTATTCGGATGTCGCTAACTGTATGCGGTATGCAGACGAAAATTTTGCAGATCGGACGAAATGTCTTCTTCATAAAGAAATGTGTTGTCACATGATTTTTCGGTCTTTGTCTGGTACCCTGTTTTGTTAAAGGCTAATTTCTGTGTGTGTGTGTGTGTGTCTGCAAAAATCTATTTATAGACTATGCTGACCCAGTTATGATCTTGACAATTACGTCCGGTTGTAATCATCAGTGTTACCAACCACAAGACTGATAAAACAACTTTTCTGCATTTAAACAAAATGCCATGTGTTTTTTAAAGGCAGCAATCGTGTCACGTGATTCATTAGTTGCAGTCTGGTACCCTATTTATGTTTACATTTATTTACACTAAGGGATAGAAGCCAAAACGGCTTCGATATGTATGCAGATTTGATCTCAACAATAGCACTGTGCGGTCATTACGATTTGTAATCTAGACAATTATTGTCAGTAGTAATAGCCACTAATTATGAAAATGAACAAGCTCAACATCTTACTAAGGGAAGCCATAAAGGCTATCAAACCATTTTCCCGCTGACTTGTGTATTGTACATCAATACCGCCACTTCTCAGCCGTTACTACTGTTCAATAATTGTAATCTTAACAATTATCAGAGTAACTAAACCGGACATCTCATGATAACACAGCAGTAAGGCTAATCGGATTACATGTACTTACCTTTTTGTATGGATTAAAATTTGAGTCTTTCTCGGCTTTATGGAATAAATGTGGCTTCTCGTGAAGCGTAAATGATATAATATTAACCTTAGTGGTACATGTACTTTAGTCAACACTTCTTTCAGGAACGAAAACCTGACATCGGGAAGCAGAAATCAGATTACTTAACACATGTTACAAATAAAATTGGTTCTGGATACATATTACAAAATAAAATGCGGCTGCTTGTGAGGGGTAAATTTGATATTTTTGCACTAATATGCTGGCTGCTGGTCACGTTAGTGGGGTGGCCTTTTGTGAGGGGTATTTTTGAACACAAATTTGTTGGTGCCGTCGGATTCTGGCTGTAAGGAGCGGGGGGCCGCTGGTCAGGGGGGCTGTTCAAGATGGGGACTACTGTATTTGGATCTTTAACATTGCTGCAGCAGTCACTATTTAATGTCTCTTCCATCTTGGCCATAGGATCCTCCAGTTTTCAAATTCTCCTCCTTAACCTACAAACTTCATCCTCTAAAAACTTTACTTTTCTGCTGTCTGATCTGAAAGAAAGATAAAGTTCGTTAATTACAGATAACCTCTGATCAACATTGTCTTCAGCTTTTAGCACATTATTTTTGTAACCCACTTTATTTACTGGAATAATTATGATCCAACTTAAAATTATTTAATCCCGTACACTTAATACACAACTTACTGAGCATTTATATTATTGGAGAATTTTGTCACTATTTTAACTGAAGCTGACTAGCCATAGGTATAGTCACTTGAGTCGGATATTTAATCAATAAAATACGACAAAATTTTTGAGAACGTCGTTACACTAAATAACCTTTTATATATATATATACATATATATAGTACAGATACCAGTTTTCATGCTTTCAAAAATGTTCACCATTTTCTATTGATAAAACGTCAGACTTGTGTGGTATAGGCTTTAACGTCACTAATGCATCCACTCCGACTCCGCATGTTGCATATAGCTGCTTCCAGTTTCATCATGTTATTTACACCTGTATTGTGTACAATTTGACACATTAACTAGTTTAGTTTTTTTTGTTTTTAATTTACCAAATTACATCAGATCATAGAAATAGTGATGTCGTGAAACAGAAAATGATACCGAATATCTAAATTCCTATCGGAGATGCAGTACGGCATCTGGTATCGAGATTGAATGGTGGGGGGGTTATGATAATGTTTAGTGATTTTCAAAAATTCGAAGAGCAAGTTTAAATTGGGTCTGAAAAAAATCATGTCATTAGTTTGGTTAAAACTAATATGATGACATATAAAAACCAATAAAATATCCATGTAACTTCCACTGAAATAATCATGAATGACCAAGAAAAAGATACTCACCCTAATTTCGATGATCCTGGCTGGGTATGCTTTTCCACCTAATTTTTGTCTCACCAAATCATTTCCTTCATATTCTTCATAATCGTTTCTCTGCACTTCTACTTAAATCATATTGAAAATATTCTAATCTGTCCATTCCACAGGAGTGCACATTTTTTGTTCGAGGTTTTTGCTTGTTGCAGAACCGTTTGTGTGCTCTTTCATTTGTGTGGGAAAAGGAGGCTCAGCTGCTGAAATCTTGCAAGTATATTAACCAATCATATCACGTCTTCTTTCACAGTCATCAAGTCAGGATATTCGTTGTTTACATATTTCGGTTTTTACGGCAAATTCACAACCAGTGACTAAGTCAGTAGAATATGCAGTTTATGACAGTAATGGACAAAAATGTTAGAACAAAGTCACTGAAAGCTTTTATAGCAAGTACATTTTGTTCATGCTGGCCAGAAAATATTTTCCCATATTAATCCAGAACTACTCAGGTTAAGTACACAAGTATTAAATAAAGGATCTCTATGAACATTTATACAGTTTCATATCATTTAAAAAAAAATATTCACCTTTATTTATATTTCACTAATATTGTGAGAAGTTTGTATGATGAATTTTCATGAACATTTTTTGAATATAATGATATAGAAATTTCATATACATTTTTAAGAAATATCTTGGTGGTGCATCAGAGTACTTGAATTGTTCATGAACCAAGTTCATGACATTTTAGGAACTTCAAAGATATAATAGTTCATAAAAGTTCATCAGTATTCATGAACTTCAGGTACATAATTCATCAAAATTCTTGAAGTGTTCATGAACATAGTTGAGGAACTTGCATGAATATATTTGTTCATGAACTCAAATGATGAACTGGTCCTGAACATTTCAAGAAGTCATGAATTTGTTTTCGTAGGGGCAGTTATCGATGATGATATCAAGCCACCCAGTAAGTGAAGTGCTTCAATCGAAGTCGATCAGATCTTGGGAAAGGTCTCCCTACAGCTCAAGTTGCCTGACCGGTCAGTGGTTACTGACCAGTTGCCAGGCACCAGTCGTTGACCCATCAATTTGTGCAAGTCAGCATTCATTGTCCAGGTGCCGGTCACAGAAGACTGGTCACAGGTCAATTCAGCCACATTGCTACTTTTGGATATGGGTCCCATTGAGGTCCCCCTCTCTTTAGACAGCAGTTTTATTATTAGATTAAAAATTGCCATACAGATGCCAGAGTAAAAAGAGGGAGATTGGAACTGCATCTCCCCCCCCCCTTTTTGTTTTCTTGTAATCCCACTAAAGTTCTGCAGGATGTGAGGCCTTCCACCACAGGGAAGTTACTTGCCCTTTCCCTGCATGCAGCGATGGCCTTCAGGACCTTGGCTACTTGTTATAGTGGTTGATGCTGGCCAGCTGTAGTAACATTTTTAAAAAGTAAATGAAGCAGTGCTTGCAGTATTGTTTTATCTTTGTTTTTTAAATGATGCGGTTTAGTTCTTCACTTTGATGATTATGACAAGAGGTAGTTGTTGAGATCATAACACAGTCAACATAGGTTAAAACAGCTAATTTAGATTCACACACAAAGAGAAGTGAACCTGTAACAGAACAGAGTACCAGGCAAAGACCGAAAAATGTGACAGTACAGGTATCACTTCCTTTATAAACAAGATATTTTATCAACTTTATAAAAGGTTTGTCTGCATGTTTAAATTGCAGTACATTTAGCACCATAGGAATAAATTGTCACAAATCTATTAACATGTAGTCACATACATTGAAAATTCTTACTTTAGAAGAAAAAGTAGAAATTCTTCCTCTCAACAACAATGGTGAGAGTTCAAGGGTTGTTGCCAAAAAGTACGATGTTGGAAAGACTCAAATAAACAACATTTTAACAGATAAGGAGAATAATCCGCAGCAGTGGGAAAAAAAAGAGTAAATGGAAAGTGAATGATTCTAAATGCCAGGCAGTGTTAATACCGAGATTCAGATAACAATATTTTTTAATGGTTTTTGCAGTATGCATGCGAACAACACACCATTCACAATTCTCACTTAAGAATTGAGAATTATTCATGTGTTTTCACTTGAAACAAGTCCATTCTTAAGACAATAAGAACCTTTTGTTAATTGATGCTACTTCTAAATGAAGATATCAAATGCTTTGAAATTACATTCAGCTTTTTTACCACATGTGCATACATGTACTTCTCTAGTAATGTAAGAAAACAACCTTGACTTGCAGTGTTTCTTGAATTCACAACATAGCATTGTCACATGTTTCTGACTTTTATATATATATATATATATATATATATATATATATATATATATATATATATATATATTGGTTTCTATGAATTGTATATTTTCCGTAATTTATGTGCCTAATGAATTACAAATATACAGTCTAATGAAGAGGTAATTTCTAGATGCACGAATGTCTGTCATTATAACCCTTAAAAGGTTTACTTATGGGATAAACTAATTCTATGAAGAAATGAATACAAGCATGGCAGTTAAAATCTTCCTCAAAAATATATTTGGAAAGTGCTTTCACCGATTTCTTTCTTAAAAGACAAATTGCAGTTTATATATTGATGTTTCAGGTTTTTAAAGACAAGTAGGTATGTTTTCATTTTCATCAAGTGACAACTAGCAGTAAACGGGCAGTGGTAACAAATGATAACTTTTGGGGAAAATGTAATGGTCCATCAGCTATTAAAACACATGCATGTGAATATGCTAAGGTTGCATGCAGTGCATTTCACTTGGGGCTTACCGCAGTGTAACTTCCTGGGAGCATATCAAAAGCCATAAACTAATTTCCTTCACTTTGCTAAAATCACAGGTCAAAGTAGTTTATGCTGTACAGATAGAAGAAAGTGAAGTTTTCATCTTTTCAGCAACTTGGTCACTAACTTCACCTGGTAGTGTGACACCAGGTCTCACTTGCACTCCTTTATAATATAGATTATTTTATGTTTTTGCAAAAAAAATTTAAATTGATAAAACATTGGACTCCTATGGTTAAGCCTAATCCCCTAAAGTATCCCCAAAACATTTTATTGAGAATTTATTTTTTTCTTCTTCACACTTTTGGAATTCATAGATTGTGATATGCAAATATATATGGAAAGTACACAAGGGAATGCATGAAAAGATAACCAAACTCATAATTTTTTCTCATCATTGATTATTTAATACATTTCTCTCTCTCTCTCTCTCTCTCTCTCTCTCTGCATGCATTTCCCTTAATTATTTATTAGAAGGGTGATGTTTATCTCAACTTTTTCATTCAGATGGATCTTTTCAAACTTCAAAATATGTCAGATCAAAAAAGTGACAAATCAACGCTTTACAAATTTTAAAAGATGACTATGCGAGTAATGTAATACAACACTTTGAGCACCTGATCATGATCATTGCGGAATTCTAGTTCACTATCATTCAGCGAAAGTTACACATGTAGATTAGTTGAAGTGAATGCTGAATATAACTAATTTTTCAATATATTTTGTGTTTGTATTCTGATTCTAATCCATATGGATTTTGCTGTTTGTAACATGAGTTTGACCAGCTGCAGAACCAGGTTAGTCGTAAAAATGTATCTTTTCATACATGCTGTAATTCTGTTATGTAATGTATAGATTACACTTTTTATGACCAAATTATGCTTTTTCGTCACTTATAATAATAATTACGCTTATACCGTGGGTTTGGGGGTGGCATCTATGGAGCTTGTTGATTGGTAATATAGTGAACACTTGGATGTATTGCAAATGCCATAGCATTTGCTTTGTTAGATTTGGTTTATTAGATAAGGGTACAGTGTATGCTTGGGCCATTTTTATTTCTGAAAGAAACTAACTTATTGTTCTGTCTTTTTCAACTTCACACAATAATAGGAAAATGATGCTTTTGGCATCATCTTCGCATGCATAATCTAAAATGAACATTGCTGATGAAAGCCTGATCAAATTCCCCAGTGTTTAGGATAATTGTCTTGATTGGAATCCTTTTAGCCAGTTTCACAGAGTGTGCTAAACATGCGAATTCCTGTATTCAGTGCTCTGTGAAGTTTGCTAGTCTTCTAAAAACTGTACCAGGCAACAAAACTGATGATTCTGCTTTCAAGCTTTATATTGATAGATGTAGGATGCTGTTCATATCTTCAGCTTTGTTTCATTTATTACTCCTTCTCTGGCACAGTTGTATGAACAATCATGACAGTTAATGGTACCAGTAAATTCACCTTGGGAGGTACAACCAGCTTTCAGTGACATCAGGAGATAATGACCTTACTCTTACATTTTATGGCATTAAATTTTCTGGACATGTTCGCATTTGAAATTACCACTGGCAGAAGGTACATGTACTTGTGGGTTTGTGTAACATACATGCATTTATTATAGTCCACTGAATATTATCATATTTTACATTTTTACATGTATATGTTGGTCAGTTTTATAGATACTGTTGCATGTGTGGCTGAAAATATTTTTGTGTAGATTGAAGATCCGTAAAAGTAAATTACTGTTGTAATGACCTACTTTTCTTGTGCTCAAGCCAGTGACTGTGTGGAGTTTTTTCTTAAGACTTCCTAATGATACTCCATTCATTTATTTATCATGCTGATAGTGTCACACCAGTAGTCACGCACCCTGCCTTTAAGGCAAGGTCATGCCATAGGAAAATGTAATACTGTGACTTGTATCCTAACCCATAGTATGCATTTCTAAACATATATGAAGTTTTAATGAAACTTCAGACAGTTAAATAGTATCTATAGACGGCACGTCACACTACAAATCTACAAACACCTGCCTTAAGGCCAAGATCAATGTCACAGCATGGTACAATATAATGATTTAATCAATGACCTCATTCCATGTATAGGTATACCTTTTAAACCTCTGAAGATATTTTAATGAAACCTTAGCCTTTTGTACATATTTAAAATGTCTCACATTTACGAGCAAACCCTGCCACAAGATCAAGGTCAAGCAAGGGAAAATTTATGTAAGCTTTCGTTTTTCTTCTCCAGGTAATCACTGTTTATTGCATCAAGTCATTTTGTTAAGACTTGATCCAGGTCTACCTTATCATACAATAGTCCTGTCCCTAAAAGGTTATGGTCACTAAAAGGCCAAAGGTCACAGGACTGGTTTGTCATGCCAGTTGTGGTCCTCTCTTTTGGAGTATGACCTGGCCATTAATTGAGGCACAGCATTCTACTGAATTTGCTTTTGGTTCATTTTTAGCACAGTCCTTCAAAATTTTATTAATTACATAAAGGTAATAGAAGAGAAGAATCTTCAATTTGAATGATTCCATTGGATGGAAAAGATGGTAACTTTCATGGAATTTCACTGTTTCGGAAATTAGTTGCACCCATATGTGGCACCATAATTATTCTTTGCTATATGCAGGTTCAGTTAGCAAGAAGGATCTAATTTGTTCTTATATCCACTTTATTGCTTCTGTTCATTATCAGTGAGTAGCTACAGTCATGTTTTATGAGCAAAAACAAAATTAAGGATCAAGGATTTGATGCTGTTAATGTTCAGTCCCTTACTTAAGGTTTATGTGCCCTTGGCCTCAGCACCATGTATTTTGGCAACAAGACATTGCATGAGCACATGAGAATAATATATTGTAATTAGTTCTGACAGCTAGGAGTACCCCCTATTACATAATTGTAATTACAAAAATAGGTATAAATCGTTAATCAGCTGCCACTAGAACAGGCAATTTGATTTTGAATGAACTCCCTAAGCATATGTGGTTGTAAAGTTCAGGTTACTCATCCCTAATGTCAGAACCACTGTGGTTTGAATGGATGAACGCTGAAGTCAGCTGTACATGAGCTGTTATGTGCATGTTATAAGGGTTATTTAAAACTAGTTTATAAATTTTTTCAACTGCCAGTTTCTAGTGAAGTTTTAGGAACTAAATAAAATAGAGAGTATTTTGTATCTATCTATAATTACACTACAATAATCTAGGTACTCCCGTCAGTTTAAATTCATTACAATGTGCATTACTCTTTTGAAGTCATATGGCCAAGATACATTTCATACAAACACACCTTATATATATATATATATATATATATATATATATATATATTCTCCATTCATGTGTAGTATGTTTCATGATCCCACCTGTCTACCATTGACTCCTGCAAGGGTATGGGTTCTCAGATATATGTGCAAGGCTTAAAATCTTGACCCACTTTTGCTAGGAGTTGTGCATTCAAACCAAACTGTTCAGTTCCTCCTATGATTGCTTCTTTCAAATGTGACAAAAAGTTAAAGGCAAGACTTGAAATTAGGTTTTGTTTTCCCACTTACCCATGGGATAGCCATAATGTTCTTGTCTAAATTTTACCGATTCTGTAAAAATAGAAAAGGTCAGTTCACTTTCTAACTTGGCATTTAATATTCACTAACATCAACTTAAAAAAAAAATTAACTATTTCACAAACAAGACTCCATGAAAGTTGAAAGTTCATATTCATTTTCTGTATCAGATTCATCATCAGATATAGGTCCTTAAGGCCAAATCTATCTCATACTGTTTCTTGGTTTTGCAGCTTGCCATAGCTTGATGACATCTCTCGAGTCAGTTTACTCTTTGAACTGATCATGCTGCTTTATTATGTACTATGTCACTGCTTTGTGTTTTGAATAAATTCTAGTTTTATTGTTTGTTCAAAATTAAATAAGATTTCTTTTTTTAAAAAAAGATTGACATTCATTTTAAGAAACAACTGTGTCAAAACTTAAGTGGTTTTTGTTCTTCTGTCACTAGAGAGATCAATCGAAAGATAGATTTAGCTACAGTAGAATGTAAAAAGATATAAATTTACAAATCATAACCAAACATGAATTTATGGGTTTCAAAAAATAAATACATTTAAAAATGCAAAAGAGAACATAATATTTGCAGTTTGTGACACACCTGACAAATATCAATTCATATTTTACTGCCTAATTAGCCAAGCATATCGCTCCTGAAAATGAATATTATTTTATTCTATGTTAGCACTAGGATATCCAAAGGCTTGCTATGAAATTAGAATCTTTATCCTGTTACGTGTAGGATCGTACAAAAGTAACAAAAGAAAAGAATGAAGTCAATAAGCTTTGTAAATTTAACAAAATAATTTATTTCCCTAGAAAACAAGATAAAAATATGAAATAGGACTTACAGTTTGTGAATATAATCCAAAAATTAATCCTAGAATTGAAAAATATTAGTCCTATCACTAAACAGTTTTAATTGAATCCAGGATCGAATCTCACTGAAGTTCCAGTATGGAAGGTGATGATGTCAGATGAGGTCGTTGTACTGATGGCAACAGTTTCTCATTGAAACACAATTTATAATGTTCTGTTTAGAATTCCAGAATAAATTTCCACTGAATGTCTTTGTCCCAGAATTTTTATAAAGAAAAGCACTTGTTTTGTTTTCCAGAGAATATGAATTATTAAATCCCAAAAAATAGATGAACTTCAGAAGAAACTGGCATCAACAATAAAAAAAACACCTAGAGCTCTTAAAGGTGTATGATATGACTGATAAATCTACTAGAGAATGGCTGTCTTAACCCACGATTTTAGATCACATGCTGGCTCACGTGACAGGGCTACGTGATCACTAATTTGAACAGCGCAGTGAAAAAAAAATGCTATTTTACATGTACGCTAGAATAGCCCTATCTAAGAATCAGATTCCAACACTGGAAATAAATTAAAAAAGAAAGGCTGTTTACAACTCAGCTAACACGTGGGCCGAACATGACCTTGGTAATAGCCAATCATTTTCATTCATTGTTTACAAACATCTCAGCCAAGGTGAGCTAAAAATAGTGATAAAGCAACTGTTATGTTCTAATCAGGTCAAGTGAATTTTCAAAAAAAAAAAAAAAAGATTCAAACCCAATGAAAATTATCATTACAATAAAATATAATGAAACAAAAATATTTAAAAAAAAGAATTCAAAACTAACACACAAGCAGTTTAATTATATATTCGTAACAATCCATACTTTTTGGCCATTTTCTTTGGTTTGGCCTTAAGAACTGTTCCAAAGATAAGAACATATTATTCATAATGCTGTATGAAGTGGGTGTATACAGTATCATATAATTCAGTGTTGTTTGCAGTCCATGCATGTTTTTGTTTGAATCCATCATCGGAATCTACATCATGCTTTTTTGTTTGAATCCATCATTGGAATCTACATCATGCTTTTTGGTTTGAATCTATCATCGGAATCTACATCATGCGTTTTTGTTTGAATCCATCATTGGAATCTACATCATGCTTTTTTGTTTGAATCCATCATTGGAAACTTCATCATGCTTTTTGTTTGAATCCATCATTGGAATCTACATCATGCTTTTTGGTTTGAATCCATCATCAGAATTTACATCATGCATTTTTGTTTGAATCCATCATTGGAATCTACATCATGCTTTTTGTTTGAATCCGTCATCAGAATTTACATCATGCTTTTTTGTTTGACTCCATCATTGGAATCTACATCATGCTTTTTTGTTTGACTCCATCATTGGAATCTACATCATGCTTTTTTGTTTGACTCCTTCATTGGAATCTACATCATGCTTTTTTGTTTGACTCCATCATTGGAATCTACATCATGCTTTTTTGTTTGACTCCATCATTGGAATGTACATCATGCTTTTTTGTTCGAATCCATCATCAGAATCTACATCATGCTTTTTTGTTTTGATCCATCATCGGAATCTACATCATGCTTTTTGGTTTGACTCCATCATTGGAATCTACATCATGCTTTTTGTTTGAATCCATCATTGGAATCTACATCATGCTTTTTGGTTTGACTCCATCATTGGAATCTACATCATGCTTTTTGTTTGAATCCATCATTGGAATCTACATCATGCTTTTTTGTTTGACTCCATCATTGGAATCTACATCATGCTTTTTTGTTTGACTCCATCATTGGAATCTACATCATGCTTTTTTTTTGACTCCATCATTGGAATCTACATCATGCTTTTTTGTTTGACTCCGTCATTGGAATCTACATCATGCTTTTTTGTTTGAATCCGTCATTGGAATCTACATCATGCTTTTTTGTTTGAATCCGTCATTGGACTCTACATCATGCAAGTAATCACACAATTTCTGCTCATCCTTGAGCCAACCTCTGAATGTTGACATTTTGGGGTGGGTGGGCAGTTTTGAGTTGGAGCTATAACTTGCAAACTATTAAATAAAGCAATAGACACAAACTTGGCATAGCTGTACATCTTGATTTGATGTTGTTGTCACTTGGCACTTTTTTGGACCAATCTGTAACGCAAGGTCTCAGTTCTCAGGTCAGTATAATTTTTTGGGGGTCCCAAGTGTCTCCCAGAAGCTCTTGTTAAAGATAATGGCATTAAATCTTTTCCCAGTAAAATCATAGCTTGAGGGTGTATCAGGTACTAAGTCATGTTTATGAACATCATAGTCCTATCCATAAGATTAAGGTCCTGTGTGAAGTTCACACTTTTTATATTAGTAACTCTAAAGCCATTGAAGGGAGTTTAATTAAACTTTATGTTTAAATCATAACTTCTACTGTACCACTCTGGTGGCCTAGTGGTTAGAACGTCCGCCTTGGATGCCAGAGGTCATGGGTTTGAACTCTGGTCGAGTCATACCAGAGACTTGTAAAAATGGTACTAACAGCTGCCTTTCTTGGTGCTTAGCATTAAGAGATTAGTGTTAGGGCTGGTCAGCCTGGTGATGCTGTGTCTGCTGTATGATGCCCCAGTGCTAGACATCACTATAAAGTGCCACACTGCAGACATTGTAGCAATATGACTGAAGAAGTGTTACAGCTACCTAAAAAATTCAGATCACACACACTGTATCATTTATTTTCATTGTATTTTCATCAAGGTTTAATATCTATTTTTCTCTCTAACCCAAAATTCTCAAGGATAGTGACATAAAAATATTCATTCATGCATCATGACCTAAGGCCATGTCACAGAACATATTTTTGTGATCCAGTTTTTAAAAAAATCAATGTTATTTTTCATGGTTGGGCTGTAGTTCAGAAGCTGTTGAAGTATTGAAAAGAATAGTTTGGATGACACATTCGGGATCCTTTCTGTAAAGTTAAGGTAACTGTCATCTCATGGTTACTTTCTTTTGATATCTTGGCTGTAGCTTGAAGCCATTAAAAGTAGTATTACCCAACACTATACAATTTTAGATATTGACTTCTTGGACTTAGTCACAAAGTAATGGTCATGTGCCAGTGTGCATACATTTTTTGCCAAGTCTTGAACTTGAAATCCACATTTAGAAAGATGAAACTGAATATGCTTATATCCATCATAAGCTGACAGTGTTTCATAAACCACTTACATGGTTCTATCTTAAATGTTAGTATGTTCATCAATACTGTAATTCTGTAGTTGTTTATCATACAGAGACTGCATTGCATACCACATTCTCAGTCATTTCTCAAGGTCAAGGTCAAACCAAAAACACTTGTCGGGTCATGTTACATTGTGATTACTGATGCATTTTTTAACATCCATCTTAAATTAGACATATTTTACCCTGAATATGACTACAGGCGTAATACCTTATTCTATCCTGAATACGCTTGTGGTCGTAGTATCCCAATTTATCCTGAATACGACTACGGTCGTACTCTACTACGTATGTGTATAGCGTCTCTAGAAACACGTGTTATACATCACAAATATATGTGTACTTCTTCACCAACACAGGAAATGGTTAAAGCACGCATGTGCAGTGAAATTTAATAAAAAAAACGTGGTTGGAAAAGAAATTGTTGGCTTGAAAATCGATCGATAAAATGATGGACAACAACTCAGATGTAAACATGGATGTTGATAGCAAGGGTAGTGACATTGAAGTTGACGATTTGGATGATTCTGATGATAATATTGACTTAAATGACGGGCTAGAATTGAATCAAGTTGATGAAAGAGATGATGCATGGCTTCATGCACTTTTCAACAGTGATTCGGAGAATGAAGCTGACTTTGAAGGCTTTCAAGAGGAATGGGTCCGGGATGATTTTTCACCTCGGTTGCAGCCACGATTTTATTATATTGTTATTACTGACATAGTGATGATGTGGACTTCAAAATTAGAACAAAAATTGTACTGATTAATTACCATTATCTTACTGAAAGATTTCTAGGATTAATTTGTGACAAGTTTTCATGAGAAACTGCACGCTGAAGTACATGTTCAATAATGTGAAGTAAACAAATTGTTCTAGGTGTTTTGTTGTCCAATTTTAGTAAAATTATTATAACTTTTGAACTAACAGTGCTAGAAACTTCAAATTTGGACCAAAATACTAGAAATAGAATTATCTTTATTTTATTCACATAGTATTTGAAGCATTTCATTCATCTTCATGAACAAAAGATTCACTGAACATCATGGTAAGTTTTTAATTTGTTTTTTTTTTTTTTTTTCTTTCAAGTCGTATTTCAAAATACAGTTGTGAGCATGTACATTGGTAAATGATAACAAAACATATATCACTGTGTTGCAGATTTTATTACCTTTTCAGAGATACATAGTTTTATATACTTTAAAAAAGAAATAACAATGTTACAGCATTTTTAGTAAACATGGTGAAGGTCATCACAATATCTGCTGCTGCTGTTGTATGATGCTCCGTTTTACCACAATGTATTTTGAATTGCTTCTCAGGAATCAGGCACTGCAGTTGAAATTGGTAAACAGGATAAAATGGGTTAAATATTAGTATGTTCATCAATACTGTGATTCTGTAATTGTTTATCATACAGAGACTGCATTGCATACCACATTCTCTGTCATTTCTCAAGGTCAAGGTCAGACCAAAAACACTCGTCGTGTCTTGTTACTTTGTGATTATTGATGCATTTTTTTTTTACATCCATCTTAAATTAGAAATATTATGTTAACACATTGCCATTTCATCTTTCTGTTAATGACATTTCATCCTTCTCTTAATGTTTGCATGTACAGCCATGCTTCTGTTACTGTTTGCTTGTGTAAGCCCATAACTTTGTGATAGCTGGAGAGATTACATGAAATTCAGCCAATGTATATTTGGTAACTAGTCAAAGTGACACATCCTATACAGGTTTCTGTTACAAGGTTAAGTTCACGGCAAGGCAAGGAAAATTGTGATTACGTGATTCTGTGCTTTTTCTGGAGGACAGCTTTTAAACTATTGAAGATATTTTAATTCAACTTATTCCAGTTATACAGTAGTCCCCCTCTTATACGGCCACCCCTTCTGCACCGGGAGAGTGGCCTTATAAGACGGGTGGCCTTTCCAGAGGGGGACTAAATTTTTTGTGAGAAGTATATGTAATGTATGTAGTAAGAAAGCTACATTCTTCAAAGCATTAATTATTCAAAGTTTTTTTCTTTTTATAATAATAGACTTATTTCAATTGAATATGCATTAATAGTTCTTATTCTTGGCGTAAGTGTGATATGTGAGCGGGTGTTGTTGTCATGCACATTGCAGAGCCATTCAAAAACATCATTTAAATCTTGGTACATACATAATTCTCTTTCTATTTGCTCCATTTTCCCACTGCTGCTGAATAACCTCCTTATCGGTTATGATGTTGTTTATTCGAGTGTTTTCAACATAAAATTGTTTTATATGAGTCTTTTCTACCTAAAATTGTTCGGCAAGTCCCCCCTCCCCACCTCACCCAATGTCGTCTAGTATATTAACCGACTTTTTTTCTAAAATAATCGTCTCTGTTTACATGATGACATGTTAATGTTTGGTAATGATTTATTCGAATGTTGCTAACTGTATGCGATTTAATTATGCAGACGAAACTTTTGTAGAGCGGACAAAATGCCTTCTTCGTAAAGGAAGCGATAAATGTGTTGTCACATGATTTTTCGGTCTTTTTCTGGTATTCTGTTTTGTTCAAGTTTAATTTCTCTGTGTCTGCACAAAATCTACTTTTAGCCTATGCTGACCCTGCTATGATCTTGACAATTACGTCCGGTTGTAATCATCAATGTTGCCAGCTATATGACTGATAAAACAATTTTTCTGCATTTAAACAAAATACCAAGTGTTTTTAAAGGTAGCGATCTTGTCATGTGATTCATTAATTGCAGTCTGGTACCCTACTGTGTTTACATTTCTTTACGCTAAGTGAGAGAAGCCGTTAGGATTTGTAAACTTGACAATTATTGTTTGTAATAATAGCCACTAATTATGAAAGTGAACAGGCTCAGCATCCTACTAAGGGAAGCCATAATGGCTATCAAACCATTTTCCTGCTGAGTTGTGTATTGTACATCAATACCGCCACTTCTCAGCTGTTACTACTGTTCAATAATTGTAAACTTAACAATTATCTGAGTGACTAAACCGGACATCTCATGATAACACAGCAGTAAGGCTAATTGGATTACATGTACTTACCTTTTTGTATGGATTAAAATTTGAGTCTTTCTCGGCTTTATGGAATAAATGTGGCTTCTCGTGAGGCGTAAATGATATATTAACCTTAGTGGTACATGTACTTTAGTCACTGCTTCTTTCAGTAACGAAAACCTGACATTGGGGAACAGAAATCAGATTACTTAACACATGTTATGAATAAAATACTGGTTCTGGAAATATATTACAAAATAAAATGCGGCCGCTTGTGAGGGGTAAATTTTATATTTTTGCACTAACATGCTGGCCACTGGTCGCGTTAGCGGAGTGGCCTTTTGTGAGGGGTACTTTTGAACACAAACTCGTCGGTGCCGACGGATTCTGGCCATAAGGAGCAGGTGGCCGCTGGTCAGGGGGGCCTTTCAAGAGGGGGACTACTGTATATCAAAATTACATGCCGAGATACTGTGGCCATGACATCTCTCACGAGCCTAAGGTCACAGCTTGGGAATAAATCGGCAATCGCTGTCCCTGTACAGAGGTGTAATATTTGGACTAATGATGGTACTTTCATGGAACATGATAGTGTCTCATATATACATAGTTATATCCTCAGCCAGCATTTTCAATAGATGCATACCCTCGGGTTTTGATGTGTGGAATTTAAATATGACCCATTTTTGAAGTTACAACTTGTGCTTTTTTTTTTTTACGCTGATTTGGGCTGGAGCATCAATCTTAATTACCCTTGATTCGCCTCCTGCTTTGTTCCTTTCTAAGAGTGTGCTGTCCATAACAAATTTACTGTAGGAGGCACTGATGGATGTCTGCTTGAGAACAGTTTACACCTTGATGGCCAATAATAATACGTTTGAAGTTTATTATGATAGAGAAAGAGGAAACAATTACGTCGTGAATTGACTGCCATTTCATCATGCATCAGAACTGGTATTTTTGGACATTAAATTATAATCGACTGGTCAGAACTGGAGCATATGGCAGCTTGCAAAGCTGTTTGTGGGCCAACTTGAATAATTTTATTTTATTGGCAATTAATTTGCTTCATTTGGCGGAATGTTTAAAACTTAGAAATTATTTATGACTTCACTGCAGTGGATTCATTTCTGTTAAAATGTCGGTGTTTGTTTAATTGAGCTTTAAACTGTAATGAGTTAGACAAAACGGGAAAATATGGCTTCTTGCAAATCCAGTTTTCAGCGTGGGATTGTGTTTTATTGCCAATTATTTTGCTTCAATCAGCAAAACGTTTAAAACTTCTGGCATTTTAATTAATGGATCATTCAGAAAAAAAAATGAACTCCATGCATACATCTGAACTTTAAAATCACAGTGGCACAAAGAAGTCTATTTTCTTTTCTGTCTCATTCTCGGAAACGACCTGCCGGAGATGAATTTTCTGACCCTCAGACTCCAAAGAAACATAAAAATTGTGTCAGCTCTGAGGAGAAGGAGGAGAGTCGATCTCCGAAATTTGTTAGAAAATTTAAGAACGAGTGGAAAAGTGAACTGACAATTCTGTGATGTACCTCCTTGATATCTGAATAATATATAACCTTCATAGCTGTATTGGCATATGTTTGCATATAAAATGATTCGAGCAGATCATAATGAAAAATGATGAGAAGTTGAATATATAATAAAGTATAAAATAATCCACTCTCTGTTTCATATACAAAATACACACAGTTAGAAAGAGAAACACTCACAAAAATCTCCCTATTCTGCACAAGACAAGAAATCTTAAACATCATTTGTTTCACCAATAACGAGGAATTACAGCTATGGGCTCATGACTGTTCAAAAAAATTGACTCTCGAGATTTTCAGTTTTGACTCTTGAGATTTTAATTTTGACTGTTGAGATTTTGGAGTCAAGGGTCAACTGACTCTTCAGTTTTGGAATCTTTTTGAGAACCTTGGTCTGCTCCAAAGGTTAAGGTCAAACAAGGGCAGTCATTGTCCTGCTTCCTTATGTAGGAAGCCACTTTTTAATGACTTCATACATTTTGTTGAAATTTTATCCAGTTTCACACTTCATGATGCATTATTTTTCTAACTTGCCATTAGTTGGCACCATTTAGTCACTACTATGCTGAGGTGCCATAATATGCTTCTATGCACCATGCATACATTCCATTTTCACCACACCATGCATTGAATGTTTTTCAACAACAATACAAATCTTAAAATGTTTTATTTGGCATAATTTTCTGGTATAATATTCAAGCAAATTTTTTAAAAAATTTGGGTACATTGCTTCAAGGGAGATCAGTTGTATTTAACTGAGTTATCGTCTTTAAATAAAGACATTGTATTATTATTATTATTACTATTATTATTATTATTTGTCGAGTCAGCCAGTGTGACCTTTTCCAGTTGGCCAAAACCATACCTGCCAACCATTATGCTTTTGGCATAATCTTGACACCTTTTTTCACTGAAGTTTGTCTTGTGCTTCCAAGTGTATTGATTATGCTTTTTTTTTGGTACGTTAAAAATAATTAAAAATGAAAAGTTCTTTTTATTCCCACACAAAAGCATATGAATTCGATACTCTTCAAGAATAGAAGGCTGATGTTCAAAAATGGCACAGAGTAAGCTTATCCTTTGTAGACTGACGTACTTTTCTAATGCTGTCATTATGATCAGTTTGTAGCAGCTGTGGATTACAGAAAACATGGGTTTCTTCAATTTGAAAACTTGCTGATTCAAGAGACATTGTTAGTGGAGCAGTTTGCGGGGGGGGGGGTATAATTGCGTAAGATGTGAGCAGTTTTGATCAATGTGTCCTGTGGATGTTAAATGACTAGAAAATGTTAGAGGAGAGGGATCTTTGTAAACTTAAGAAAGATTGGATCAGAAAGTGGACAAATCTTCTTGTTCTTTACAATTTAAAAAAACTAGATTGGTATAATACAGCACTCAGGTAGAGCATGCAGAGCTCATCTTCATGCTCATTGCACAATTTATGATCACTCAGCTAAAGGTAGACATGTAGACTAGTTGAAGTGTATCTTTTATATATAATTTGGCCACATGTTTTATTTGTATTTTGGTACTAATCAACTAGATTTAGCCCATTTAAGAGAATTTGAACCAGCTGTAGATTCAGGTTATTGTAATTATGGTATGTAATATATGGATTACACTTTCTGTGCTAGATCACGCTTTTTTGCCATCTAGATTATGCTTGCACTTCTATAGGGGTTGGAAGCTATGTAGTACCAGCCTGATACCTTTATCATTTTTAGCTGTGCTGCAGGTCACAGACCAGAAGAGCTTATCATAAGTTATGGGATGATCGTTCATCAATTGTAAGTCATCAAACTGATCATTTGCAAAAGTTTGTTCATGCTACTCCTCCTAAACTACTTGGAGGATTGCGGTTTTACACACATTCATCCCATGGTCTAGTTGGTCTTAAAATGAAAATATTGTTGCTTACACATTCAATATAGCCACAATAATGTTCATCTTGAAAATTTTGTTATAGCTAATCTTCCTGAAAAGATGATCATATCAACAGTAGGGCTTTCACAAAAAAGATTTCCAACTATGTCTATTTGATACTAAATAAAAATGATGCTATTCTTACATTCAATATGGCCACCATATTGGCCATCTTGAAAATCTTATCACAACTCCTACACAAAGAGTCATTTTGATCTGGGGGTTTCACAGAAGACTTCTTATGATGTACACTCTGTCTTGAATAAAAATGGTGCCGATCTGACATACAATATGGCCACCACACAGTGTTATCACTACTCCTGATGAATGAATTGCCATATCAACATGAGATTTTCACTGAAACAGTCGATAATGTCTAGCTGGTCCTAAATGAAAATGGTGTTGATCTGACGTTCTATATGGCCATCATAGTAGCCATCTAGAAAATGTTGTTACTACTACTCCTGAACAGATTGACATGGGATTTTACCAAAACACTTCTTATAATGTCTAGTTGGTCCTAAATGAAATGGTGCTTTTCTGAGATCCAGTATGCCACCACAATGGATATCTTGAAAAACTTGTCTTGTTATACTCTTGAATGGAAAGTCATATTGGCATGGTTTTTTCACCTGAAGGCTTTCTATGATGTCATGTTAGTCCTAAATGACCATGTTGCAGATCTGATGTCTAAAACAGATACCACATTATCCAGCATCAAAATCTGAATGGTCATATCAGCATGGTGTTTTCACTAATGATTTCTTACAATGTTTTGTTGATCTTAAATTGAAATGAAGCTGACCTTGCAGATAATGTGTGGCCATCTTGAAAATCTTGTTCTAACTTCTTTTACATGAAAAGTCAATTGACATAGGGTTTTCATTAGAGGAGTTATGACATATGGTTTTCATTGGAAGAGATGTTAAGATGCCTAATTGGTCCAAACTAAATTTGAATAATCCTTAGTATGGCCACCATGGTAGCCACATGTATCTTGAAAATGTACTCCTTCGGAATGAATGGTATATCAACATGGGATTTTTACTAATAGATGTCTTATGTTACCTAGTTGGTTCTAAATGAAAATGGTGCCATCATGCATCCAATATGGCTTCTACAATGGCTATTTAATAATAATAATAATAATAATAATAATAATGACAACTTTATTTAAAGAGGGTGACAGAATTAGTTTCATGAAACTAATCCTCCTTGTGGCCCTCTATTTTATGCACATTTATATTCAGAGTACATGTACATAGCTGCTCACATGCACACACACAAAGCATTGATAATAAGCTATATTTATATATGGATATCATAAATTGAAAATTTAAATGAACATGCTCCAGCTAGGTACATTAAGTATATAGAGTACAAAAGTAGTGAGACAGCAAAATGGAAGGTTAGTGAATTTATACTTTAAGTTGTAATGTATTTGTCGAATTGAACAGGTTCCATTTTTAATCTATTGAATTAGATTATAATTAAATGTATTTATATTTGTATTTTCTCTAATTTACTTTGGGATTCTGTTCCAAATTAGTGATTCTGAATATTGAAAACTTTTCTTAAAGAGTTCTTTATTTGGTTTAGAGATGGAAAGGTGGTTAGCTGAAATTAATCTGTTGCCTTGTTTTCTAGCAGGAAATTAAATTCCTTTGTTTGAGGGCCTCAAGGTAGATTAGTTCTTAGCTAATTGTGTTACCCTCTTTAAATAAAGTCATCATTATTATTATTATTATTATTATTATTATTATTATTATTATTAGTTCATTAAGATTTAATGGGGTCATATTGTTTGAAATTTTATGCCTAAGCCGAGCCTTTCTAAAAATACTGGTTAACTTATTGCTAACGTTTTACTATCATTCATTGCATTTTGGGATGTTTTCAGCATTGTCTAAAATGGGACAGACTGCTCTTTTTCACAAGCAGAATAATTTGTGAATATTCTTGTCTGTAGTGCTTCCCCAGACAACATTGACAATTTTGTTGTCACTACCTGTGATTGGATGTTCATTAGATGTTCATTATGACATGGAGTTTTCAACAAATTTAATTCTAATAATGTGTACTTCATACTAATTGAAAATAGTACCAATCTGACATCCAGTATGTGCACCACAGCAGCTAGTATGAAAATCTTGTTAATGCTGAAGAATATCAGAGATGGTTTCAACAGTCAGCAAAGGAAGAAATGATTTTATCTTGAATTCCTGGAAATTCTTTTGTGCCCAGTAGAGTATTGATACCTTTGAAGGTCTTTTATTTATCATCCATATTGAAATCAGAATTTGGGGTTGGTACACCAGACTAGTTCCATATGTGTGAAGACTACTGGCAATAATCACTACATTTTTCATTATGTGAGGAATAATAACACCTATCCATTTCCACTGATTGATTTATTATACCTCATCAAATGCAGGGTGTTGATAGGTATAAAGTTTCCTCAATGAACATATCTGCTGATCATGAAAGGGAATTGCCTCTCACATTTTATTTAATACATGTGACACAATATCTCTTAACTGCTATGAAAGCAACCAGTAGAAATTGTCACTGCTACTAGGGATTAGTGACAGTTGGGGCTTTTAATGATACCTGAGCAAGATCACTGACCTTGGGTTAGTGGATTAGCATTAATTTCAAGCCCTGCAATAATCCCTCTATTGAGTAAGTTGATGGACCATTTAATTTTCAGCAAGAGGGGGTCTGAGATTTTTTATTTTTAAAAATTAGGTCTGCAAATAGATTCAACAAAGTACTCTTTCTCTGGTTTGTAAACATATATATTGGTTAGAAAGAAAATCCCATGCCCCATCCCACCTACAGCCCTAAATATAAATCTTAGATCTCTAAGGACTTGTATGTAGCTGTATTTGTAAATTTTGGGTCAGTGACACAGTTTGCTTACAGGTATGCAGAGTATATAGGTGAATTGTCACCTATGGCCTCTTTCTTGTAAGAATGATAGGCATATGTTCAAAAACAAGGCACTTACATGAAGCCATGGGATAGAACCTGGAGTCAGTTGGGCTGGTCCACATGTAAACAAATTGCATATACATTGGCTTTAAGGTGTACTTAAGTTTGACCACAAAACATTGACCTTCAGGGTGAAGTGATATTCTCAATGCATCTTCCTTTGTGTGGTTAGAGGTAACTAATGGACCTTGCATCTCCTGATGATGCTCCACTCTGATAGACCTTGCATCTTCTGATGCTGGTCCACAGTAATGGACCTTGCATCTCCTGATGATGGTCCATGCTAATGGACATTGCATCTTCTGATGCTGGTCCACACTAATGGACCTTGCATCTCCTGACGATGCTCCACATGATGGACCTTGCCTCTTCTGATGCTGGTCCACACTAATGGACCTTGCTGCTGAGGATTGCATCTCCTGATGATGATGGTCAGCGCTAATGGACATTGCATCTTCTGATGCTGGTCCACACTAATGGACCTTGCATCTCTTGATGATGGTCTACACTAATGGTCCTTGCATCTCCTGATGATGGTTCACACTAATGGACCTTGCATCTCCTGATGCTAGTCCACACTAATGGACCTTGCATCTTCTGATGATATCAGGTTGAGTAGATTTAGGACTTGACAAGAATGCAGCTTATATAAAAAAATTTACTTCGTTATTTTAGGGATTTTACACTTGTTTGCCTTAATATTCAGTTTGGTTGGCCTTTTTGAGGTATGGCTAAACTTATTTGATACTTTTTGTAGGATTGTGCATATACAACATATAAACATTAATACACTATTTGTCTGATAAATCAGTCCCAAACCTGTACTGATATTGACCAGCAGTTTCGGGACTGATCTCCGCTATTCTCTAAAATGTGGAATTTTATCCACACACATTGATGTACATTTTAGACTCCAGTAGTTCTCATGGCTCTCGAGTTATGGTCAACAGGAGGGTTCTTTCAGCAATATGTGCAGAATACAGAGATCTCGGAAATGCTTAATTACACATATTTGGACACAAATTTTTTTATCTGTGACACAGAAAATCACCCATGCAGGAGTCCTTCATACATACTTTTTTGTTGCAAACAGGAAACTTTCGTGACATAATAAATACGTTCTAATCATTATGAAAAATTTAACAATGCTTTTATTTAAGTTTGTTGCTGACTTCCTTTGATCAAAGGTCGTTGGCTTGCTTTGATGAAGGTGCATGTGTTATTGAAGGTGCCGCTAAAGGCTCTCTTTGAATGACCAAATAAATACCCGTTTGTTATTGTTGTGGCAACATCAAATAATTGTAGAACATTGAGACAGAATTTTTTTATTATTTGCTTAGTATATATCGAGCTTCAGAGGTAATCAGTTTTCTTTGAAGTTGCAGCAAAACTATTTTTCTGGTTGAATGTAGTCATTTCCCATTTCCGCCATCAGAGGTGGTCGATTGTAGCTAGTCAGTTGCATGGCTATTTTCATTATATTACAGCATACAGTACCAGGGCCAGACATCAGCATAAGCAGATTATGATATAACAATGCACTGTTAGGGTGGTATGTCAATATGAAACAAGGATTTGTTTATGTGACAATAGATTCCATTGCATTTTTATATCCATGTATGCGGCTTCCTGTCATGGTGCCTTTGAATTTCTCCACTCCAAACCCAAGACTGTATATACAGTTTTTATCAGCCAAAAATGTTGTCACCCAAAATATCACTAGATGGTATATTTTGTTGCTAATAAGGAAAAAAATCTCAATACGGTACCTAGCAAGTAGGTGGTCTCAATTTGCGACATTGGCAAAGCCCAGCACAATCTCTGTTATTGTGTTCATTTCTGATTGTAGCCATATAAATATTGCATGCGACCTCAAAATCTAGGCGCACTGAGACTTAGACAAATTGCCGTTTGCAAATTTGGATAAGTATTTTGGGGTTAAATGGAAAACTGATGAAGATTTTAATGAGATTCAGAACAATGCTGAAGTAGCTAGAACTGATAGATCGGATGGGATAGTAGCAAAGTGTAATAAAGTGTGTGATGCCTGGCTTTGAGTTTGGAATAAAAATTTTCCTTGGATTGACAAAATTCATTCTGATGGACAGACAAGAGCTATATGCCAATGGTGTAAGGAATGTGGAAATTAAACTCAATGGCAACTACTGGTTCTTCTGATCTGCAAAGTTCCACAGTTTCTAGGCATGAGACCTCTAGAGACCACCTACTTGCTAGGTACCGTATTTACCGTATATATTTAGACACAATAAAATAAAAAAAATTTTCCTGTCCCAGAACTTGTGAAACTTTTTTTTCACCTAGGTCATATCTCCCAAGACTTGAGAAACGAAATAAATTTGTATTGCATTTGTGCTCCTCCTCCCCCCCCCATGCACGTTGCAGTAAAATAGATAAACGCTTATTTGATAATAAAAAGAAAGAAACTAACCTTGTATTGTTATCATTTATTCCTTTTTTATATCCTTGAAATCCATATATGTAGCGTAGGCTTCCATACTGCAGCATGTATCACTTATGTCCGATAACACATGCCATGTTGTTCACTGACATGAACATTGAGAAACAAATTGTGTTTGGTTGTGCTCAGAGGTTTGAATATGTTATCTGACTGAAAACTGGATCCAACAAAATCGCAAACAAGAGGGAAATAATCAACCGATATCTTGAAGACGACTGTCATTCACGCATGACACGGTGTTAGCAGACCTGCCAAGTCTTTTATGAAAATTACCCTTAAAATACGGACTTGGGGCATACAAGCAAAAACTATGGAAAAATTATTGTTGCCTAAAAATCCGGATAATTGGTTCATCTGTGTTTGATATGATCCAGGTTTCATATTAGAATTAGTAAAATTAGTCAGGGAACCAGACTAACTTTACAGCAGCACCCCAGACGCTTTAAACTGCACTTATTTGTTCATGCAAAGCGTCTGCATGATCAAACTGTTGATTATAGAATTTTTTAAAAATGGCATCCAGAAAGTGATGCATGTTTAAGACGAAAGGGAAAATAAGCTTCTAAAAAAGTGTTAATAATCAATGCAGAAGAATAAACAGGAATATTCAGATTCTTGTGAATAAAAGATGGAAAGGACACAATTACATTTATTGGACATCACGTGCCAATTTGAGTATGCCTCATGGCAGGAGATATGATTGCCGTCGTCATGTGAAATGGAAAAGAATTTCCAAGAATTATGTCAAGTTGAGAGATAGCAACAAGCCATTGAGTTGCATAGGGTTTGGAACTAAAGTTTGTGCAGCTGTACTAGTGGTAAATAAGGTCTACGCGTACTTTACAAACTTTTCAGTTGAACATAATGTTTATCGTCGCTGCGTCAAACTTTTATTTACGTTTTCCAGTTTTACAATAGCAGTTATTGATATTTTGTTACACATTACTGAAAACTGGTCAATCTTATGGAGAAAAATTGGCTGCCTTACTGAGACGGACTCGTCGGGGGTTGGCAGGTCTGCAGATGGCAAAAAACCACAAACCACAAACTCACAAAACTACAAACCACAAACCTGAATGAAAATGGTGCCAGTGTGATTTACAACATGACCATCACAGCAGCCATCTTAAAATTCTTGTTATTGCCTCATATCTAGAACAGAAAGTCATATTGACATGGGGTTTTCACCAAAAGACTTCATATGATGCCTTCTTGGTCCTAAATGAGACCAGCGCCAATTGTGCATTCAGTATATGCACTACAGAAGCTAATTTGAAAATATTGTTATCACTAAAGATTATCAAAAATGGTTTCAACACCAAGCATTTTAAAGGAAGAAATTGATGGTCTTTATTTAATTCCTGGAAATTGTTTTTGCCCACTAGAGCATCTGTCACTTTGAGGAACTCTTTTGTTTCCTTTTGTATTCTGTACAGAATTCAGGTCAAGAAGCAATATTTCATTTGCCAGACAAAATTGGAATCTTTTCCCTGGCTACTACACAATTTTTAAAGAAAATCATTCGAGCTTAATATTTAGTGGATATGCTGTTAGTAGTTTTTTTATGTGGGATGCATAATTGCCAAAATTATTGAATTGCCCTCTCCTTGAGAGTAAAATGGATATTAAGTTGCCCACAATTTGCTATGAACCTTAGAAAAAACAGGATCTTCAAAATTTTGATGTTAAATTTATGATCTAATAAAAAAAAAAATTTCATACAAATAAAATGTTGGTAGAAATTAGTTAACTCGCTAAAGTCATTAAAATGTTGTACATTTGCTAATAAAAATCATTTAGGTGAAACTTAAAAAATATGTGTTTCTGGTTCTGATTACCATCCCTGTTTCTTATTGCCGACCCTAGCACTTTTTTCCCCCATATACCCCATGGTTAAAAAAAATCACACACACACACACACAGATATATATAGTTTTTAAAAAAAAAGATTTGCCCACCTTAATTTTAAAACCAGTGCAATAGAAAACACATGCATATATTTCTTGGCCTTATGTGCTAGATAACTAGACATACATGTATGTCAGTGCACATACCTAATAATAGACATGATGCATTTTGGCCAGTAAACAGTTTCATTGATTAGTTAGTTTCTGCTAACATTTTACTGACTGCACTTGGAAAGATTGTAACTAGCAGATACAGGATCAGTTCTGCAAAGCAGATTCATGCTGATATCTCAATTACATCTCCAATAAACAAATACATAAAGATGGCACATCATATTTTCAAGCATTAACTTATTTCTTTATTGAATCTAATTAGTTCACATAATCCCCCGTTTTTCATATGGAGGAGAGAATTTCCCAAATAATCGTCACGTTTAGAGTGGATGATGTAGAAATCTAGGGTATTGTCTGTTACTACATGCAGGTGTGATTCATGACAATAAAATTGTCATAAATACCAAGTTGCTGCTACAGCACCATTAATGGATATAAATAGCTGTCAGTTTTATTCATATTTATTTAAAAGTTATTGACCTATTTGTTGAAAGTAAGCAATCTGTTCATGCTGTTCCAAACCCCTCCCACCACCACTATAATTAAAATGGCAAGAAGTTTTATGTCAAGATGCCTGGAATGTACAGTACATTAGATTTCTGTGATTAGCTAATTTTTTTCACAAAGTATTGTCCAATTCCATTGGTTTTAGCAAAATTCTTTTCGGACCTGAGATGGCAAGTGGCCCAAGATACTTGCCATTATGGTTACTAACACTCTTCTCAGTCCATGTTGGTTCAAGTCTCAGCTTGGCTAAAGTGGGTATGTGATAAAGCTTGCCAGTAGCTTCTGTTTGGTTTCTTCCGAATATCCTCTCCAAAATGTACTGGCTGCCTTGTATAAACTATCATGTGCTGAAGAATGGCATTAAGCCCACAAAACTGAACTAAACCAAAATTCTCATAGTGATTGCTTTTGGCATTAGTAAAGTTCTAGCCAATGTTCTTAGAAAGTTTTAGTCATTGACATAAATTTGCATTGCAGTTTCAATATTTCCTCTAGATTGCATGCTTGCACCATTGGCATCATGCCATAAAAAAGTACACAAGAAATAGCTGTCCATATTGTTTGCTATCTTGTGTTCTGTATCCCAACTAGTAGGCAGGTCCACTAAACCAACAAGATGCATGATTTATCACTTATATGATGCAGCAAGCTTCTCATTGATTAAGATTACTTTGTCCTTGGATGAAGCTATAACCAAGCAAACATGAGAATTAAAGGAAACCTCACTTTTTCATGCTGAAAACTTGTCATAGAAGGTGATGGTGACTGATGGTCTAATAGAAATGCAAGTGAATTTAGAGATTGTATTGTAGAAAACAATTTAATTGAAATTAAAGACAGTTGCAGTGGGGACACTTTGCTTCCACAGCTGATACAAGGAGCAATGGTTTTGCCAGTCAAGCTTAAATTATGTATAAGAAAAGAGAATATTGTTATGTACTCGCTTAAGTTAAGTTAAATTACAAACAACAAAATCCAGATCTGCTGTAGCATAATGCATCTGCAGACTAAGGTATATGCTGTTTGTTCTACTGATTACCCCAAACAAACTGTACAGACCTAGATCTGCCAGTGCATTATACGATTGCAGATCTGGCTCTGTGTAGTTTGCAGTTGGACTCGACTTATAGTTGAGTACATCCCACGCAGCTTATATCCTGAATGAATATGTTGGCTTAAAAAGCAAAGAATCTGAAAAATAAGATTATAATTTCTTAACTATCCAGCAATTTAAAAGAAAAGCACCTGTGGTGGAACTACTATGTGCGGGCTGTGTCATTTCAATTCTGATGTATCTGTGCAATACAGATTCTTGTATTGTGAGATGCTGAAATTTCCTTTGATCAGACCATTTTTAAATTGCTTCATTTGAAATAAGTATGAGAGGAAGACTAAAAACCCTACTTGACTTTCATATTTTGGAAGTTATAGATGGGAGAGATGAAAGTGTCAAGATTAACACTAAAGCAGTAAAACACAATGAAGATATCTCTTAAATACCTTTTATTAACAAAAGCAAATAACCCAAATTCGAATATCATCCTTGTAACAAATTATTACAATGAATACATTTTTAGACATTGAGAGAACTGGGTACAGAGAGAGAGAGAAATAGATGCATTATGTGATCAGAGACAGTGACAAGAAAATAAAAAATTTTTTTTTATCTTTTCATGTAATAACTAGGGATAAAACAATCGATGCATTGATAACTTTTCCGTATCAAAACAAGTGGTGAAGAATCAATACCAAACGTTACTTACCCTATATGAGTTATTTTAAACTTCAACAGTTGTGAATAATTATTAGTTAGCCTTTTTATTGTTTAGGTTGAGAATTCATCTGAGATGGGTGTCACGGGATATGCACTCATTTCTCTCAGATGTTTTAAAAAAATACTGAAAACACTCACTTGCCTTCTACAAATTAACAGAAGGCAACTAAGTCACATGGTTTGAAATTTGCCCACCCACCCCACAATGCCATGCTAAGTATTTCATCCCATCAGCATGTTCAGCCCTAGATGTAATGTCTACACAATGGAGACATTTCAGACTTCTTCTTCATATATGAATTAAATACTTAATTTAATGTCCACTTTTACATGAAGCCTCAGTGTTGTGCTGTGTCTTGTAGACTTGGATTGAATTTGAACACTTATTGTGTGCCACACAATGAAATATGTTTAAGTCAGTTCTCTTTGGTGGTTATTGTTTGTTCAAGTCCAGGGTAAAACGATAACCACAAATCAGAACTAACTATAGCTTATTCACTGTGCGACACAACCAGAAGCAGTGCATCAAAACCTCAATCCAAATAGATACAAAGAAACATAATCTTCTGGCAAAAGTGGCTATTAAATGTTGTTTAAGGTATTTAAGTTGCATTTGTGGAGCTAGTTTGGAATGTTTCCTTTTACAGTGATATATGTAATGAGTGGCAGAATGTGCCAACAGGATTAAAAAAATTTCACAGAATTGACAAGAGCAGATTCCAAACTGCATGAGTTATAGTCACCTTGAAAATTTCTAAAAGGCCAGTGGGTGTTGTCAGTAATTTATTTTTCACTGACAGAAACAAGTGCCTATGGCCATGGCAATTGTTTTGCATCTGCAGTAATGGATTTGATTGTAAATCATCTCCACTCCCACACTATGGCTTGTTTAATGAAGACATGAAATGAGATGTTTTGACAGCATTCATGCTGTGCAAAACAAAGGGTTCATGGCCAAGAGGAGTCCTGCATCTGATCAAATGGGACAGCCTAATTCAAACCACTGACAACTGCTGGTTGTAAGTTTGTAAGTTGTTTTTGTTTTTTTTTAATCTTATCAAGGATGAGAATGGCATTTGAACAGATGACAAGTCTGTATCTATCTGCAATATGCATGCTGGAAATACAACCAAGATGTCATCACATATATTGATCAGCACCACCATATGTTCAAAAGATGAAAAGACCATCAAGTTGTATGTGGATCAATAATGTATCATATTATAGGCTGTGTACATGTATCATGAATCACATTGATACATGGCTCAAGTGTATGTTTCACCTGTAATCATAACTTTAATTTTAGCCTCAATTTGAAAATCACATTCTGCAAATTAACCCTTTAGCTACTACAGCTGTTGTGCAGTTCCACTACTGCTGAGTGCTATCATATCAGTTACTGAGACTACTGAGGCTGGTTGCTGGGCTGAATACTAGAGCATCATCATGGCTGACAACAGAAACTGACAATAAAAACATGGTTACATTTATATTCATTATTTCATTAGGTTTTGCTGGATTTCAGTAAAAAACAGCTTACCTTGTATAGTGTCTGTTATTCATATATTTCCACTTCATATACTCCTACATCCCATCATACAAGAAATCCCAGTCATGTAAACTGTTTTGAATCCCACAAAATAAATCCAATATGTACATATGTACATATAAAAACATGAATGAAATCCACACTCTAATTACAAAGCTGAGAGTGGTACCTCTCAAAACAGTCATTATCCACACATAAATGTACTTGCATCCAGGCAGTGGAATATTTGGGTATCTGCATAATACTCATGATGTATATTCCAAGATATGCCCACATCTCCGTGATGCTGGTTTCATACCATTTCAGGTCTTGCTTTTGGTCCCCCATTTTCTTGGCATAATCGTTTGTTTCTTTCACAAGCTTTTCGACTAGACATTCAGGAGAAAACTTGAGAAAAAAATCTTTCTCATTGCTTAGTGGTCCAAGCTCGATTATTGAACCAACATGAGAATTAAAAATCATTGATTTCGAACACAGCGAGGTCATCACTCCATTGTGCAAGTTGGACTATGTCCTTCTCGTCATCCGATTCAAAATCACTTACATCTGGTGTTGAAACGGGACTAACATCAATATCTGATCCATTTTCTAAGAATTATCCATTAAACTCTTCGATATCGCTTGCACTGAACCCTTCAAAGTCGCTTATATCTGAATCGGAATCCATCTTTGTTTATCTCAACTACACGTGTTTCGTAAATTCCAGGAAAACCCTTCCAGTGTGTCTAAATTTAACCTCACAGCTTTCAAACTTGTATCAAAATGTTGAGTAAACAGTCCTCTCATTGGTTATGATAATCAAAAATATGTAAACTTCTGTACTTTCAACCAATCAACGTTTAAATAACACAGAGGTCAAGTCTGCATAGATGCAACATAGGGGGTTTCAAGTGCTGCAGAACTATATGCACATAAGCAACACTGGGGTAGTAAACGAGGCTTATCGACACTGCATATATGCGTCAGTGGGGTTTAGGAGCTATTTACAGGTGACACTTAGATGCAGCAGTCGTAGCTAAAGGGTTAAGGAAGATTGAGTGAAGAAAATTTTAATGCTTATAAAAGGGATAAATTACTCTGCATTTAGACTGAATCATCTTCATTCCCTTGTGAATATCTGTATTGGTGTATAATTCCATCATTCCTTTTAAATTTTGTGTGTGTATATCTTTCATCTGTCCTTTCATTCTTTCTAAATGTATTTCTTCCATCTTTCCATTGTTCTCTTGACTTTTGAAGCAGCATTGTTCTGTACTGCAGTTTGTGCTTTAGCACAACCAGATTAACCCTACAATTTGTGTCAGAATCTGTTGATGTTGCTAGTTGTTTCTTGGAACAAGTTAAGTTTTGACATCTTACAATGGATATTAAAATAGCATGAATAAGTTTTATTGAGAAGTGGGTCAGTGACCGCATGAGAAACTGATGCAATACTAGAGAAGCAGCCCATATTTTGTGTGGAAAGGTCAGCTGATCACAATATTGGATGGCATTATGACATTTGTGGCATAAACAAAAAGTAAATAGGCAGAGCTTGAAAATTTCATTGACCCATAATGCAAACCATATATAGAACTTGTAAGTACCCATAATGCAAACCATATATAGAACTTGTAAGTACCCATAATGCAAACCATATATAGAACTTGTAAGTACCCATAATGCAAACCATATATAGAACTTGTAAGTACCCATAATGCAAACCATATATAGAACATGTAAGCACATTATCCAATTTAACCTGTCTTGTGAGCCATGCTTACTCATAAAATTAAATTGTACTTTAATGCATGTGCCCCGTTTCAGATGCCTAATTTGTACTGGGGATCACTGAAATGTTCTTTAATGACGAGATTGCTTTAAATTGCTTAATTTTGAATAAACCATTAGTATAACTTTAATTTAGTAATTTAAAGGAACTTCATATAAATTTTTATAATTGTGTTGTAATAGGTGTTAAGTAAACGATGAATTAGTACGCAGGGCCCATCATGAACTTTGATCCAGGGAATTTTTCATGGAAAGCTAAAGAAAACACTGACAGTTTGTACCCCCCCCCCACCTAGATCACGTTCACCACCTCTTTCAACAGCCAGTTTTGATGTTATAAAGCACATGGCTTTCTGACTGGAGAGTACGGTTGGAAAGAACTTATTGCATGCAATTGAATCTACATACAAGAGCAGTTATTTCAAAATATAAAGCAGGATTCTTGCTAAGGGGTGATTCAAGCAAAATTGTCAGAGTATTACTGACCATTTTACCCAAATATGCAGAGAAAGTGAATTTGACTTTATGTCTGGAAATTCTTTTCTGCCTGTTGAGTGACAGTCCCTTTAAGGTACTCTTGTTTGTTTTTGTTACATTTTTAACCAGTTCATGTTAGATCACGTCACAGTTTCCATCCCAAGTTACTGGTTAGAGTGTGAAAAGCCTGTCACAGTTGGTACCAGTTTTTATCCCTTCCAGTCAAATAGATACTGAACACAACAAATGATTCTGTGTCAAGATCTTGTTGTTGTTGTTGTAGGGTTTAATGCCATTTTTCAGCACAAGATAGGCTATACATGGCGGCCAGTTTTAATGGTGGAGGAAGAACCCGGAAAAACCCCAGAAAGAACCACCGACCCACGAGAAGCTACTGGCAAGCTTTCTCACATACCCACATTGGCCAAACCTGAGACTTGAACCCACACAGAGGGAGTTGAGATGGCAATGATCTGTAACGTTGAGCGCTTTAGACCACTCAGCCACTTGGGGCCCCTTGTCAAGATCTTACTGAGTTCTTGCTAAACAAGATTATAAAGCCCTCTACTTAACCTAGGTTGCAATTAGCATTTTCTGAAAAAACAAAACCTTTTAACAGACAGTTCCAATCTAGAAGATTCTGATACTAAAATTATAGTAAAGAACATGGTAAACATAATGTCTCTGACTCAGACCATGGTAATGATCTTAATATTTAACCTACACTCACAGAGAAATATAACTATGTATTGTGTACAGAAAAAAAATACGATTCTGGACAGATAGACAATGAACTTGATTTTGGACAAGGTCAGCTACAAAATACAGTTTGACATAACCCACAGCATATAATGAATATAAGAAACTTAACAAACAATGCAAATTAAATATACATAACACTATGCAGGGTGGGGTGTTTTGCACATTGGTTAATATCCATGGAATCAAATATAAAGCTGAGACTATTTACCATTACAGACTAATTATGGTCTCCAATTTGATATTTCCTAGTTGTGTTTTGAAACATTATACTGTGATCACTTCGGTCTCTACCACCATACTTAATGCTGATGACCCCACTTTATTTTGTGTTACACCAATTTCATTCAGTGAATGTTTGGAAATTCATGTTTTGTATTATATTGACTTATGCCTATCTTTAATTAGTTTTAAATTATATCTCAAGTTTGGGGTGAATTTTTAGGTATATTCAGTCATATAAATCTCCTTGTCTGTAGTCATGCTTGCACTTATAGATGGTCACCTTGACCTTTTTACTCTTTTATTGCATGATATGACAGTTCTGATAGTACATTCCAGTCTTGAATTGAAGAGAGGTAAATGGTGATAGCAAACAAGGTAACTCTTAGGTTTGTTTTATTTTGTTTTCAGATTTTCTGACATGAAGCTCAGATAATTAAATGGTGCCTGAAAAATTACCATTATTATCATTGGTATGCATGAGCTTGCAATACAGTCTAATATTCGCTAATGTAATATTTGAAAAGCAGAACTATGCGCAGTATTTACTTATGCATGATTCTAATACCTGACATACGTATGTCAGGTAAATCAAGGGTGGATATAGGACTCGAGGGTACTAATGATATGGTAGAATGTGAAAACTCTTTACTGAAAGTAGTACAGGTAAACCACCGATTTTCCGGCACCCTAGGTTCCAAAGCCTTGCCAGATTAACAGTTTTGCTGGACCAACCGAGGTCATGCATCGCCAATATAATGCAGTTTCATCTTCATTATACACCTGCTCAGGATTGAGGTGCTCATCACCTACAAGCTTCTGAAATTTGTCCACATACTCTGCAGCTCCTTCATGGTCTGCGGACCGTTTTTCTTCACACACTTCATGCATGTAAATTCCATGACGCTTCTTGAACCTTTGAAGCCATCCTTCACTATAGTCACATTCATGTTCGACTTTAAGTTCATTATGAAACAACTGAGACTGGTCCATTACCATCCTGCCAGACAAGTCCACTCCGTCACTCCAATGTTTTCAAAACCATTCCATCATCACTCGGTCATGCTTAGTACTCTTACCATCTTTCGTAGTTTTTCTAATGTTCATTCACTTCTTGGAATCACTGTCTGAATCGAATTTCATTATTTTGTCCCTCAGGTTCTTTATATCATAAACAGTTGATGAACCAATACCATATGTGTCACACAGCTTTTGCACGGAAATACCACGGTCCAGTTTTTTCAACAGTTCTACTTTATCTTGTATCGATATTGACTGGTGTTTATGCTTGACACCACCACTGACACTTGCATCTTTATTAGAAGCCACAGCTAGGGTTAAATGTAAGTAAAATAAGCTGAGAATCGCACAAAATACAAGTATTACCACCAACAACTGCATTGTAAACAATTCAAGTAAATGCACGCCCAGTAAACTAATTTGGCAGTGTCAGGAATTTCAAGTGCCCTCTCATAATTTTGTCCGGACTAAAAGAGGTGCTGGACCATCCATTGCCGGAAAATCGGTGGTTTACCTGTACCTGACTAGATCCAGAAAATGCCTTGGCTCATTTTCTGTGCAGAGATGCTTGTGTCAAGGATATGTCTATACTAACAAATATAGGTCTGATCATGAGCATTCAGAAATGTCAAGTTGTCAAATTTTTAATATGGTATTTCCATAGGTCTGCTATAGGAACTAAAATAGTACAGTTGAGCCCTATAGCAGCTGAGTTACTATGGCTTCTCAAGTCTATTCTTGACCGTCAAGAAGCTTAACTATCATACATGTGCTCAAAGTCAATCATCATTATCACCAGGATTGTTGACTGCTCCACTTGCCTAGTGGTTAGAGCGTTCACCCTGGATATGGGTAGTTGCAGGTTCAAATCGTGGCCAAGCCATGCGAAAGACTAGAAAAAATGGTACTAACAGCTGCCTTGCTTGGCGTTCAACATTAAGAGGTTAGTGTTAAATGGTCGGCCTGGTGTCAGGATAATGTGACTGGGTAAGACATCATGCTACATGTCTGCGGCATGATGCCCTAGTGCTAGACATCACTATAAACTGTCATATTGCAGACATCTTAGTGATATGACTGAAATTTTTTTAAAGCAACGTTAAAAATCTAATTGACACACACACAAACACACCAGAATAGTTGGTTGTAAACTGCAAGAAGAGTCCAATAAACTTAATTATTTTTACAATATCTTACTGGTAATGGACAGACTGGATTTTATCTATTTTCTTTTAATGTTTCTTTGGGTCTTTTTATATATTTAAGTCAGTTTTTCCAGTATTGTTGGCATCAGTGCCATCAAACCTTGTGGATTAATTTTTATGTGTAATACTATCCAGCCTAAACTAGGTCAGTGATCTATATCTTACACTTCATTGTTTTCCATTCAGGTCACACAACTTTGCAAATGTAAACTGCAAGAAGAGTCCAACAAAATTATTTTTACAGTATCTTACTGGGACTGGACAGACTGGATTTTATCTATTTTCTTTCAATGTTTCTTTGTTTATTTTATACATTTGTTTCAGTTGTTTTGTTCTTTTATTGGGAGGGGGTATGAGCCAGTGGTGACTGGACTGGTGTAAATGACAAACCCTGATACAGCAATTAGCAGTAGATTATACACAGTATTGCTAATACATACTGTAATGTACTGTCATCATTGGCTACCTGGCTTGTATCAAGGACTATACTTAGACATGTCTTTAGTGGATATCAGTTTGATGACTGGGCTGATACATGATTTTCAACACTCAGTATAATAGTTTGGATTCAGTTAATGACTAAGAGATGTAGACTGTAGTAATAGGCTTGAAATTCTTTTTTTCCTATGATAAGACTTTCAGAAATATCCATTTATGGATGTCTGATGAGTCTTGTGCATGTCAAACAGCTTCAGAGATGGAAGCAAGTCATTGGCTTCATTTAATTATTGAAGCTGTCTAAGAAAGGTGCAGTCTGAATTTAATTTCTCCTTTAAATATGCTGGTGCCAGATGTTCTGTCTGGTACATACCAAGTTTGTTTCTCTATTTGTACATAGATGGTCTGTTAGTGGAGAAACTGAGGGACAAGAAAGAATTCGAAGGGTTTTTATATCTTTATTACAGTCTGTTGGGTTAGTCAAGTATGAATTGTTCTCATTAGAAACTTCAGATTTAATGAACTACCAGAGTAAATGCATGCAATTTTTAGCATCTATTTAGTAAAATGTGTTGGTAGCATCATATAAATGTACTTACTGAACAATGCAAGCTTGGATGAAAAAGTGAAGAGACTTAAATCAGGGGGTGGTCTAGACTAAAAATGTAGGAGTGGAAATTCTCCACTCCATCTGAGAATGGGTAGGGAATCGTTTAAATGCAGGATGGATTGAAAAAAAAATAAAGGCAATCCTTACAAATACAGTTTGTGCTTTTGGAACAGTCTGTTTCTCTGCATTTTTTACATATTTTTACCAGCATGAATCCCGCAATCTTGCATCATACAATGGTCCCAGCTCAAAGCATTTTTTGGACAGTCAGAATGTCCTCAGCTACTTCTGTGACAAAAAATACATCTTGGATGTATGTTGGTGCAGTAATTTACAGAAATATCATACATTTTGTTCGCCAGAAATATCTCTGCAACTAAAAGAAACCCTGATCTATACTGACCACCACAGCTATTGCTACAATTGAAGTGACGGTTGAATTGACTGAGACGATGTGAATGAAAATTAGATTGATGCATTCACATCTACTCTGTCAATTCTTGTTTCGTAATTAGCCTTGATAGTCGAAATGGTTGCTATCGACATACATTCAAGGTATGATCATGTGATCGACCTCAAATTTGCATTTTAGGAGTGCTTGTTTCTGCACCCAGTAAAACTACAATTCTTAAAAACAGCTTTAAAAAAATTAATGGAACAAGAGTGTTTCACTTAAATAATTACTGCTTAGTTGAAATGATTTTGCACTTGCCATGGCAATCCATGTGCAAAGTTGTGTGACTTGAATGGAAAACACCAAAGTGTAAGATATTGATCACTGACCTAATTTAGGCAGGATAGTATTACACAGAAAAATTCATCCACACTGATGCCAACAGTACTGGAAAAACCTGACTTAAATGCAAAACTGGAGCAAGTTGCTGAGGTATGTAATATTAGTCATACTGACATTCAGGGACTGATCATTTAATTTTTGGAGGGATGGGGGTGGGGAGGTTTTAAAATTCCTGGTCCCCCCAAACTGCTTGAAAATCCATTTTATTCGGGTTTAATGGAAAAAAGTTCTTGTTCCACCCATCATTTTAGTTGAATTTTTCTTTAATATCCTGTGATAAAAATAAGAAAACCTAGTAGGAAAGAAAATCCCATACTACCCTCCCTCGCCTCCCCCAACAGCTGCACATAAACAGTTCTTGAATTGTCGATGAATTGTTCTAGAGTACTTTTTGAAGAACTATTTTTTAAAATACACTGGAATATTTCATGAGCAGTTTGTGAGCATTAAATTGCTAAATGTTCAAGAACATGAGTTAAAGACTTGTTCTAGAACATCAGTTCTTGAACATTTGGCCATTTAATCAATTTGTGAAATGATTCCTGCACACCTGCTGCATAGACTCGTCAAATTTGAAACAGCTTGCTCAGTATTGAAATTTTAGCTGAAATAAAACAAGAAAGTGATAACCATGAACAGAATTTATTTGTCAAGTAATAAAAATAATTCTTCTTGCAAATATAGAATATGTGCAGAATCCATGATCAGCAAGTAGGCCCCTACAACTGAATTGGAAAGCAGGTTTCACTCACAGTCAAAAGTGGTAGTTTCTTCCAAGATCATAAGGCCATTTTACTTGAGCTATTAAGTGAAGGCTGTCCCAAGTTCACTTATACTCAGTTGATAAAGGCTTTACAAGATGATCATAAATAATAATATTTTATTTAAATTTTTTTACCCTTCAGGACATAATTACATTAGATTTTTATTCCTGTTGTCATCCTGTTCAGGCTTTCTCTATAGCTTAATAATTGCCTAGAATAAGTTTCATTGTAAGCAGTATTGAAAACAGGGTGTGAGTTTTTTGTTGGACCGGTCCAATGGCCTTGTGGTTAGAACATCCACCTTGGATGCAGGTGGTCATGGGTTTGAACCCCAACCAACTCATACCAAATACAGTGTGACCCCGCTATAACACGGTAGTTGGGGGCCATATAACCCGAGCGTGTTATAGACTGAACAGTGTTATAAGCAACCAGGTCAGTTAGCAGAAGAAAATGATGCATGTACCCGAAAAAATGTGCGGGGGGGGGGTGTAGGTGATAAATGCGGGCACAAAAATACGTGCTTCATTGGCACAGTTTTCATCTTAAATCGATGCATATTAAATGAGAAATACACCTCTAGTGAAAACAGAGAAGGCATATATAATATTTTACTTTATTCAGAGAACCACGCATTGGTACATATACATGTATACTGTTTATATATACATGTCTAATGCACAGTATATCCCCCAGGGCTGTAAAACTGAGGGTCAATAAAAAACCTTGGTGTAAGAACTGGGGGTCAAATAAAAAATGTGGTGGTCACAAATGTACTGACAAATTTTCATCTGATCCATACTTTTTCAGCAGAAATAGGATATTGCAACTTGCACAACATACTTTTTCTCTCTCTAAAAGCACAAATAAACCAACATGCACAATTGACACACAAATGCATTGTCCATTCAAAGGATAATTTTATTAGTTCATTTTCCTTTTAGTTTAAAGTCGTACTTTTAACAGTCTCTTTATAATCTTTTTTGTAGCAATATTATAGACCAACACATTACATATAAGCCAATACAAAATTCCAAATTTCTTTTAACCAAATGACAGTTAATTTACTGCCTGTCATAAAATGTGTACTATCATCGGTTTCATTGTACTTCGTCCTAAAACACATTTATCCAAAAATCAAAGAGGCTAATGATTCATCTTTTCTTTAATAAGCTACACTTGAACTTTTAGATCTTTCTTTCGTTGCAGCAAAGTTCACAAAATCTGCATCGACCCCTTGAATTTGTAATCCAAATAATGGATTTGTCTCTGCAAGTTTACTTATTTCTTTGTTCTGAAAGAATGTCTTGGGTGATAATGTGTTCAAAAGATATCTTGTGGTGAACAAGGGCAGATTTTTTAAAATTCTTAAATGCTATCACGAAAGGATTATTCACTTGTGCAGTCTTCGAAATCATAAGTTAAGAAGTCACACCGGTAATCCCAATGGATGTGCCGTATTCCAGTCAAGGGAATTATTTTCTCCATTTTTCATTAAAGTCAGATCCACAGTTACTCTTTCTTGTTCTGTGTCTTTCACTTTCTTCGCTAATGATTCTTAGTGCATGCCGTTTTAATCTGGAGATCACATTTTATCGCAACAAGCATTGAGGTTAAACATCTGGACGACATCTTGCTGAGCTCGATGGAAATCACGTGAGAGCTCACGAGATTAGGGGAAGCTATTCTGTCATAACATTGCCTATGCTAGTCGGGTTCTCTGTTTCGTATGCTCCGTATAGCAGAGTGCAATGCAGGGAGCATACAAAACATGGAACCAGACTATGCCAATGCTCGAAGAATACATGATACCATCCCTAATCCAATGCATTGGATATTAAATAAATTCTGATTGCATTTTGCAAATCCTTTGTGTCAAAAAAACGCATGGCAAAAAAACGTGCGCATCAATTTTCTCCAGTGTGCGTCCCTGATGCACAGATGTGCACAATCACGTAACGAATGATGAAGCACATTTACTTTTAAGTACCTCTGAAGTTGGTAAAAGTTCACATTTTAAGTGCCGTTGGTAGAGTTCGTAAGCATAAACTTTTTTCCTGTAAATAGGAAACTTTCACGGCACAGTAAAAACGTTCCAGTCATGTTGGAAATGAAACAATCCATCAGATTCCATTGCTTTTAAGTTCGGTAATGGCTTCCTTTGATGAAGGGTGCATGCGTTATTGAAGTCACCGCTAATGGACAGCTTTGGAGAACCAAAGAAATGCCCGTTTCTTATTGTGGAGGCAACATAAAAAAATTGTATTGCATGATTGAGACTGATTTTTTCCCCATTTGCTTAGTACATTTTCATAACAATCGGTGCTTCAAAGGTAATGTTTTCTTTGAAATTTCAGCTACCATTTTATCCACGCATGCGTCAGAAATTTAAAGAAAGGATCAATCGACAATAGAGATGCAGGTGTTCTGGTCTGATGACAGGGATTACTACAGAAAATGTGAATGTTCTGAAGAATTTAATTCTGAGTGAAAAAAAAGAGGAATTTTACTTACCATCCACATGCAACTGTCTGTCTGTGTAAATATATTAATTACTAGCGAGCGGCCGAAAATCCAACGAAGATAGATTATGAGATAATGCCTTGTCCAGTTGATCTCCGCTACCAGAAATGTAAATTTGAAAAAAAGCGGGTATCTCAAAACATACAATACTCATGCTAGATGTCAACTTAAGCGGATTATGATATAACAATGCACTGTTAAGATGGTTTGTCAATATGGACAAAGAATTTGTTTATGTAACAATAGATAAATTTCAGTGCATTTTATATCAACTTTACGGCTTCCTTTCATGGGGCCTCTGAATTTCTCCACTCCAAACCAATGGTTGTATATACAAGTTTAAACAGCCAACAATGTCACCAATAAAAAAAAAAATCACCAGATGGTCAATGTTCCCTCTAAGGTGCGCAGCCGCGCAGCTCATTAGAAAATGCTGCGCAGCAGTTTCAAAATTCCACGCACAAGTTTTGGTAGCAAATACATATGCTGCGCAGCAGTTTCAAAATTCCGCGCACACAGGAAAAATATTAGAGGGAACATTGCAGCTGGTATATTTTGCCGCCAATAAGGGAAAGAAAATCGAAATTTGCAGCATTGGCGAAGCCCTGCGCGATTCCTGAAAAAATGTTTACACGTTATTTTTTTAACTTTTAAGAAGAAAACACAATTTTTTCGTGATAAAAATGCATATAAAATTTCAGTAGCCACACCACGATCGTCTTGTATTATTCATACATGATCTCCTCCCTAAAATGATGATAAACTTTTTTTTTTTTTTTTTTTTTTGTACTTTTAAGAAAGAAATTTTTTTTTGTATACGAGAAAAATACATGCGTATGAAATTTCAGGAGCCACACTACGACCGTGTTATATCCGAATTCATGTTATAACAGAGCGTGCTATAGCGGGTTTACACTGTACTTATAAAAATGGTACCAACAGCTGCCTCACTAGGCACTCATTATTAAGGGATTAGTGTTAAGAAGGTTTCCTGGATGCTGAAATTCCCATATTTACTGTAATGTATTTGTGACCAGATATTTGAAGTATTGGACTTGGAACAGCAGTTTACAGAATATGTAAACAAATTTCTTTCTGAGTCAGAATTGCATCACATATTTACCGCGTAAATATGCAGTGGTTGGATCAACTTCTGTCAGTTTGAAGACCGGTTTATGTCCACATTCTTCTGTGAACAGAGGTGAGTTTATTTACTTCTGTGAGTTAACATTTAAAACCTTGCTTGTATATAGGTAGATTCCATGCTACAGGTTTACACCCACCCACCCCAACCGCTCTGGTGGCCTAGTGATTAGAGCGTCCGCCTCGGATGCGGGAGGTCGCGGGTTCGAACCCTGGCCAAGTTATTCCAAAGACTTCAAAAAATGGTACTAACAGCTGCCTCGCTTGGCACTCAGCATTAAGAGGTTTGTGTTAGGACTGGTCGGCCTGGTGTCAGGATAATATGACTGGGTGGGACATCATGCAACATGTCTGTGTCATGATGCCCCAGTGCTAGACATCACTATAAACTGCCACACCGCAGACATTGTAGCGATATCAATGAAAAATTGTTAAAGCTATGTTAAAAATCCAAATTGCATACACCTTTTTGTTCTTTACTGTTCAAGAACTGTAGTTCATGAACAACCAAAACCAGATTTCAAGAACATTTAATTTTCAGGTCAAACTTGGTTCAAAAGTTTCATGAACTGTTCATAATTTGAAGAACTCCATTCTCCAAACTGACAAACATACAGAAATATACCGTCAGTCTGTCCCTAACATTATTTTGGTGGCATGGTGTTATTCACACCAAGTAAAGATGCGAATGGGTATCCAGGCACTTGGGTACCCACCCATTGATAATAACTGTAGTAATAAAACAAGCCATAGAGTACCTGTTTGCCATGTACAACTTTTCTGCCAGTGCTTGTAAAAGTAGTGTTCATTGTTTTCAAATTGACAATCCTTTTGTTTGAGCTGCAAATATATCTACTTTTTCAGTGCCAAGAAGTGGTCTGACTCTTAAGTAATTGCCCTTAATCCCACAGCTTGTTTTTCCCCATGACAAATACTAGATTCAGCTGCAAGTGTGGTCCAGTGGCAAGTAGTAAAGAGTGGTTATTTGATCTTGCTGCACAACTGACAAGTTCGGTTGTAAACTTGATCAAAATGTTACTTAAAAAGCTCAAGCTGTGTCTCTAAATAAGCATCTGGATATGACAGCGAGGCCAAGGAAAGGGAGTCGAGGCCAAGGAAAGGGAGTCGGACAATATTTATGATGATTAGACCATAATATTTTACTAGGCAGCAGTGGAGGATTTCAGAATTTTGTCAGACAGTGAGGACGAGTTCTCAGACATTGTACCAAACGACAATAGGTAGTGATACTGTGAATTCAAAGAAATGTTGATTTGACTTAGGTTTGTACACATTTAATACAATTTGCCTTTTACTGGGTAACCAGGAAACCAGTCATTAGGATAGGCAGGTACCCGGTAGAAGTTTTTTCTATAACTTTGACAGCTTTTACACCAAGTTGCATTATCCTACAGCCAACTATGTCCAAAGATATGCAGAACTTTGACGAAAGTGTGATAGGTTGATGAATGAAAGAACAATTTGATGGAACAATTATAAGGTGGAACACTTGTAGGCCTCTTGCAGGGAAGAAAAAATATGTTGTACTATTTTATATATAGGTGCAATTCACTCAGAAAAGGAAGACATTGTTGTGGTTAACCTCTAAGGAGTCGATTACAGTCTGCTGATAAAGGGCATGAAGATTAATGCATATAAATGAGATGTAAATGAGATTATAACAGCAGGTGATCAGTAGAAGCTGTGGTCTGATTCCATCTAACAGTGACACCTGTATTTAAGTATAGAAACCAGTTGTTTCTTGTAATATATACATATATACCGAATGTTCTTTAGCAGGTAGTCTTTCACCATAATCTTGTAGGAGAAGCGATGAACTGTATTGTATTACATAAAGTAATACTTGTCTTTGTCTTAAAATAAATTGTTAAACAAAAATAAAGATTTTAATTTGCTAGTGTGTATACTGCCTTGCACAATGATAGCTGGGAAATTTTTCATTACTGCATTATATTGGCACACAACTAAACTTAATACATTTAAATGTATATTTATACCCAGTTTGCTTTCTAATAAAATGTTTGTCACATTTTCCAGGTAAAGGGCGTGATGGAAAAGTTTACTTTTTATCCAGGTTGGTTTTTGTTAGTTTTAATGGCACTTTCAGTACTAAATATGGTAATATCATTCAGAGGAAATGGGAGCTAAGTTTCTTTCTATATGACACATTGAAGCAGCAGATTAAGACTGGCTTATGTTGGTATCAAAGCCACAACCCTTGGATTACAGGTCTGATAATGTATCAGCTAAGCTACCAGAGTTGACTCTTTATCCAGGACCCTCAAATGTTAGACCCCAAATTTTCCGTCACTGTGCACTTTGTGGACCCTCTTGAAGAATTACATGTACTAGTCATGGATTTAACATTGTATGAAAGTTAGAATCATAAGATTTAAAGTTTACCTATAGGTTATCTTCTTAAACAAAGGTGCCACCAAATTCTACCATATAGACTTGCATCCAGGTTGAGGTTTTTGTTCAACAAACTTAAATCATGCAGAGGGGGAATCATTTTGTAAGCCAGAGATAATTGAAGTCTTCGACTTGCAAGCAAAACATGCAAAAAATGTCAACAAAACGTGGCTATATTATGTATCATTGAAGATAATGACTGCTGATACAGCTGTAGCAGACAACTATAGTGCATATGCTAGAGGACCTAATACAGGCATGGTTGTTTTCTTATATTTTTATTGAACACCATACCGGTAATTTAAGTTTGGTATAAAAGTGAAGCCTGAATACCCCTTGCAGTCAAAGTGGATGTGACCTGTTATTATTGTTTTTCTTGCTGTCTGTAAGAAACATCTTGTAGTTTTACCAGGTCTTGGTTTCCCACATTATTTATTCAACAGTAGATTGTATAGCTGATGTTGTTCAGGTACGTTGTGTATATTACTTTTAAAAAAATAGCTCCAAAAAAAATAGCTCATATATATATATATATATATATATATATATATATATATGTTTTTACTTGCCAAATCCAAATATTGGTTGTAAAATGCTTGACTTGTCAGGGAGTGGAGACAGTAATTGGTTTAATGTGGAGCAGCTGTCACATATACTAGCATATTAGTAGAATCAAGTTACTTAATGTGCCAGCAAATCAGAGTCCACATTGATTGTTATACTGAATAGTCCAAACTAAGTGCATGGACCCAGATCTGGCACATCATGCTAGAGTAGATCTGGGACTGTGTTGTTTGCAGTTGAATCTGACTCATAAATGATTATATATATGATATGAATAAGAATTCTTTTTCTGGTAGATTTCATGGTAAAATTAAGCCAAGTATGGAATAGGGTCAGAAAAATCACCATTGTTGCATAATGTAAATGAGGGTTTTAATTTACCCATGGTTCAGCTTTCAGGTCATATGGTATACCTATTCTTTGTATCCTTCAGACTATCTCCTGTTTGGTTACTGTCAGGTGACTAGACAATTTCCAAAAGTCAAGGTCACACTAGTTGCATCATCTGATTACTAGAAGCAGGTACAAGTTAATTTCCTTGTTATGCCAAGAAGTAATTATGTACACTGGTCCCCCACAATTAGGTGCCTTACTGTACTAGGGCTCCATTTATAAGGTGGTGTATGGTCATAAATTCCAGTACCATGTAATAGTACACTATTACAATATATGATATACCCAGTAAAAGAGACAGCTGAAATGAATAACTAAATATTGAAATCAGAGTACCTTTTTGCAGATATTCAGACAGAAAACTGGTACTTGATTATTTGTTGTTGTTGTCGTTGTTATAGGGTTTAACGCCATTTTTCAGCACAAGATAGGCTATACATGGCGGCCAGTATTAATGGTGGAGGAAGAACCCTGGAAAACCCCGGGAAGAACCACCGACCCACGAGAAGCTACTGGCAGGCTTTCTCACGTACCCACGTTAGCCGAGCCTGGAATCGAACTCACGCAGACAGAGGTGAGATGGCAGTGATCCGTAACGATCAGCGCTTTAGACCACTCGGCCACTCTTGATTATTTGTTTATTTACCTAGTTTGGCAGCATTTTATAAAAGAAACACAACAAAATATAAACTACCGGGTATGTTAGACTGAATTTGTTTACTTGGGGAACAATTTTGAACCCAGTAAATCATCTGAAATTCAAACTCCAACTCAAAAGGTATTCATAATGTCAAAATTCTGAATAGTCACAAAACTTGCAACATTTCCATATTCATTGCCATTCAGGCACTCTTGAAAAAAATTATATGTTGCACATCATGTTGAGGATGAACATGATATAGAAGAGGTATTAATTCAAAGTCAACAAAACCTTTATGTGTCATCCAGGTTCCAGAATTCGGAGGAAAAAAATATGAACTATTTTCTGACATTCATTGCATTGGGCCAAACAAAAAAAATACATGTGTTTCCAGTCGGCCGACTGCCCGTTTCCCATTGCGAACCCTGGCACTTCCCCCCATGTTAAAAAAAAAAGATCTGCCTACCCTAATTTTAGAACCAGGGCGATAGGAAACATTTTATAATCAGGGTCTTAGGACCCGATGAAGTCGATACCACATACTGTACCATTGCCCCTCTCCCCCACCATCATCTTACCTCAGAAAGTTAATTCATTATAATTCCATAGTGTGTATTTTATTCCATTTTTGAAGTCATTACACAGCTACAGTGAAATCGTAAATCTTGCAGGGTTTTTTTCTCCATTTCCTTGAAGTTGGTAATGTAGATATCAGCTTATTATTTGTAAAATGCACATGGGCCAGTTTACTTGACTTGGGAAGAGAACTACATGTATGTACATTGTAGGGTCAGGACGGGTGCTGTTTGATATTTCCCATTTTATTTATAGTTATCGGCAAACATTTATTTTGTGTAGGGCTTATTTCATATTTTCTTTCCAAGCCTTTTTTGAAAATGACTTGTTTCTTGTGAATCTCTCTTTAGCAATGAAACCAGATGGTTTACTCCCAAACTTAGGGAAGCAGGAACTAGTTTCCTGGTATCTGGCCCTGGTCAAGGTTACATTATCCTGTTTCATACCTGTTGCAGTGTACATCTCATATAAGAGTGACTCCAATACTCCTGTATGGTTTGCAGTTAAAGCAATAATATTCAGGTTTGAATAGGAGTTTCTGTATGTCTAGCATTTTGTACTCTGTCAAAGCATCAATCCCACTGAACAAATCAGGCATATGCAAGTTTGATAAATTTCATGTGCTGCTTAATCAACTGATACGAATTAAATTAAATTGTCCACATGTCCATGCAATTTTGATTTTGAATAGATATTTCACAGAGATTTTTGGTATCCTCATTAACTGAACAGGTAATCAAGGTTCTGCCCTTCTGTACCTATACTCTCTTTATTGCTTAAGGAACATTTGGTCATACCCAGCATGTAAATAAATGGGTAAATATTACCATTCATTTGACTTTTTGTCCAAACCCTCTCCCCCATTTTACTTGGCTCCAAAAATGCCATTTAATTAGATTTAGATGACTGAGTTAACAGTGTTTTGATGATGCTTGGCGAGTGTTGGGGGTGGATGATCCACAAATACCAAAGTTGACAAATAAAAGAGAATGGATTTTATACTGTTATTAAAATTGATTATATTTTGAATCCAATACGAATATTCAGATAAGAACATTTGGTAATGTTTTAGCTCCAGTACAAGGCAACCTCACCTCCATCACAGTAAATATTTATAGCCCCCTTGAAGAGTGTTAAATAATACAGATACTACACCACTCCCTCGATAACTCACACCCAGATAACTCTCAAATCCACTTGAAATGCAGGATCAGGGATGGATCTAATTTTGTTATACTAGATATTATCCCAAAAATTGACCCCAATCTGTTAAATGTGAACAAAATCGCCATCAAAATTGGTAAATGAAAGCTTGACATATCTCTTGTTTTATCATTTAAAACTGTGGTAAGTACCTGGAAATTTGAATCTACATTATGAAATTCTCAGCTTTTGAAAAGAAGTCCTATATTTTGTTCAAGTTTCTTTCAAAAAAATATTTTCTGTAGACTGTAAATAACAGTGTTCGAGGGAGCTCTGAATAGTTTAAAGCTGTCAGCATTACGGATCACTGCCATCTCACCTCTGCATGGGTTTGAGTCTCAGGCTTGGCCAATATGGGTACATGAGAAAGCCTGCAAGTAGCTTCCTGTGAGTCGGCGGTTAATACCATGGTTTTCCTGGGTTCTTCATCCACCAGTTATACTGGCTGCCATGTATAGCCTACTTTGTTCTGAAAAATGGCATTATACCCATAATAACAAAAACAACAATATTTTAAAAAATTCTAATGAATATAAATGTCAGTAATGCCTGCTGATAGCAACACTTTATGAAGTAAATACCAGTTAAATAAGTTTTGTCAAGTGAAATTCGTGTTTTTGTTCCATCTTTTAATTCAGTTTTAATGAAATCCTCATAACTGCAAGATTCCTGCAAATGTGAAAATGTCAATTCTACCATCACAGCTATGTATGTGAGAACCCAATTAAGTGCTGACCATGTTTTGATCTCCAACTTGTGATAGTATTTTATATTGTTACACCCAGTTAAAAGCAGACCTGCTTTGTACTATCATGTTGATTATATCTGTTGTATCAAATCAAATGAAGGGGCTAGAATAAAAGAAAATTTAGAAGGGGCACAAATCCTACCTGCATGAGAGCTTGTGGTCATGTTTCAGGTCAGCTCATTTCAATTCATCAATCAAACACTGTTGGAAATATTATTATGTAAGTAATATAATTAAACTACCTTCAATTGGCCTACTAATTTACAAATGTGATCAAAGATAACAAGGCAATTAAGTAAAATAAGCACTTGGTAAATAAAAAGTTTTGTTTCACAGATATGGTTCATTATGGAGAAGAGGGTAGCAGAGTTTGTAGAGAATTTAAAATTCCTGACATGACACTGAACGATTTCCTCAGGGATGAGAAGAAGTTTCACTAACACTTTCAGTGAAATCATGGCATCATTATTTTACTAATAGAGCAATACAACAAGACAAATATTGAGTTTCAGTGTTGACAGTTGTTTCGCAAAGTAAAAGTCCGACTTATTTTTTTTAGAAATGGAATCTTGTTTTGTTGTGAATCTATAAGAACAAAAAGCATTGAAGTAATACACAGTGTTTTTGTGTGGCACTAGAAACCTCTTGGACAATAAATATTATTAATGTTCTTTCAGTGGTTGGTATCTTGAAAATTAATGTAATTTATTCAGTTAAGTGAACTTCATTACAAAAAGCACTTGATTGACAATTATTCCCCACTCAGCCATAAAACAAGTATTCAGCCATTAAACAAAACAACACCTTTACCCCTCTTAGCTTTTTCTCAATGCCCAGTGGGGATAGCATCCCTTTTTAATTTTTTTTGAGGTCTCGATAACTTGTGCCCTCAAGTATAGTGCTACGTTGTTGTTGTTGTTGTAGGGTTTAACGCCATTTTTCAGCACAAGATACATGGCAGCCAGTATAAATGGGGGGGGGGGAAGAACCCTGGAAAATCCCGGAAAGAACCACTGACCCACGAGAAGCTATTGGCAAGCTTTCTCACATACCCATATTGGCCAAACCCAAGACTCGAACCCACACGGACAGAGGTGAGATGGCAGTGATCCATAACTGTGAGCACTTTAGACCACTGTCTATATTTTTAGACCCCATTGTATGCATTTTATCAAAGGAGAGGTGTACTATCAAATGGGGCTAAGAACAGCTTCAAAAGTTAAACCAAAGGATCAGTCCTTGAAAGGTAGAGAAAGAGTCACACAAGGTCTATGCTGGTTGCTTAAATGTTTAAACCATTTCATTCTGAGAAATCTGTGTGGTAATAGGGCGTATTATAATAATAGTAATAATAATAATAATAATAAAGACTTTATTTAGAGAAGTTAACTCGATTGGTTACAGAACTAATCTACCTTGAGGCCTTCTATGTTATGTACAGTATATATACAGTATATACAGCATGATGTAAAAACTCGGGTTTTGGTTTAATGTTTTACGGCACAGCAGCACAAGTAGATTATTTAGTGCTGAGGCAGTTGGAGTAAAGTGCCTTGCTCAAGGACAGACCACTGTAGCTGACCCAGGCTGGTGCAGAGCTTGTATTCAAAACCTCACCTTTTCAGTCCTTTATTCAATTCCTTTTGAAGTCGTGATTTTCAGTCCATTATCTCAGGACTCATTTAATTCTAACATAAACTGTGTTTTGCCAAATGAAACATGACAGTTCTGAAAGACTGAGGGTCCATTCACTGTCAAATGCCTGCAGACTCTAAGCTCTGCATTTGCTTTTGTTTGTTATTTTTATGGGTGTTGATTTTAAATTTAATGCGAGTCATTTATATACCAGCTATGAAAGTAATGAAATCAGTGTTGAATAAATTTAAAATGCATAAAGTTTAGCATCATTACTCATTTGTTTCCCATTTGATGAATTGCTTCAGTATAACACTTAGGCTTCATGCAGCTGACAATAACACGGAGAAATCAAATTTATTGTGTTAGTTCTAGATCAGGTAGTTTTTGAAGAAAGGATGTATATTGTAAAGTTATCAGTTTTACCCCTCTTTTAATACAAGGATATGTTGAAGGAATTTTTTGTTCCTAAAGGGAGAACAGAATTGTTTGGGACATACTGGTAATTAACATTCCTCAAAGGTACCTCACAAGGCAACGTGTATCGGCGGTGTAAAAGTAACATGCTTGCCATCGAATGACCACAAGATATAATACCAGTTGGAGCTTTCCCCGAGATCCTTTCTGTTTTGGATGTTTCAGTTTTATACAGACTGGTTTTTGGTGGGGGGGTGTTCCTTCAGTGATTTATGCTTGTTCTCTTGCATTATTTTGTTGCTTCTGTCTGTCTCTCTCCTGTCACAGATTTTTGCTGAACAACTGAAACCATTATCTATCCAAAGATTTGAAATAGATCAGATTTGACCCTGAAAGCAATTTGTCTTTAAATACTGCAATTTCAGCTGGTTGCTTGCATTTGTCATTATCTAGCTCATTACTGTTTATCATTGAACTATTTCTTGTGTATGTGTGTCTGTGCATGTACAAGAGAGACAGACAAGGTGTAAGAAATTTTTGCCAGGAAACATTGTGGCAACAAAGCCTTTTGGAGTCTATCCTTCATATCCTTGCCAGCATTCAGGTGCTGGATATTTAATGTCATATACATACTTTCTTTTACCTTTAAACTTTAAATAGGTATGGGTATGTTGGATATGTGCATGTGGACTGTCCAATATGGGCAGAATGGTTGACCATAGCTGCTCCATATTTTCAAATCAAGTTTTAAGTGAACAGTTTGATTGCTGGCCTTGTGTCTAGTACAGAAATCTTGTCCTTCTATAAACAGCCTCTTTTAAAATGTTTTGTCTGTGTGTGTGTGTTTGGGCACGTACATGCACTCACGAATATATATATATATATATATATATATATATATATATATATATATATATATATATATATATATATATATTTTTTTTTTTTTTTGTTTTGTATGGACTCCATATTAATGCAGATGTATTTTTTTTATATTTTTTTTTCACACCAGAAATTTTGCTGATTTTCCTTTTTAATATTCAATCTAAGATTAAGAAAAAGTAATGTACATGTTTTCAAGGTTTGCTTCTATATCTGTATGGCTTGCAAGAAAACCAAACGTTGCCATGTCAGCTTGAAATTCAGTGCCATATGACCTTGTTTAATCGAATACAAGGTTCAGGAATACAAACTATGCTATAAAGATAAATTGCTGTGGTTTTGAATATTCATAATGGACCATCCTTACTTACCAAGCCTTTTAATACAAAATTTTAAAATAAATATCCATAATATGGCATGAATTTCTCCAGAACGAAAATCTACAGCTGGATTATATTAACCACTGAGTATGTGGGAACTTGAGGGATAAATGCTCTGTGTTTAAGAAGAAGAAAAAGAGATAGCGATGAGTTCTAATTGATTACTTCATAGTAATGTTTTCGTTAATAAAGTCAAGGGAAGGTGGCGCATTGTGCACTGGAACAAATAAATATATTTGAATTAATCTATTACATTTCATTTTTTTATTCCAACCATCTTGAGAACCCATTTGATACAAGATAAGAAACCAGTGCCTGTTCACTCATCTTCTTGACAATAAATGTATAAATTTGAACAAGTATCTTACACTTTGTAGTCTACAACTATTATACTCTCTCTCTCTCTCTCTCTCTCTCATAAAATTCAAAATATCTAATTTTAGGATCAAGTGAACCTAGTGGAAATATACACATCATTTAAACAATGTTGCAAAACAAAAAAATTTGTGTCGTCTTATTGAATAATATATATGCACATTGCATGCAAATGCACAATTTAGGATGTACATGTTTTGGCAATATATATGACAGGTGCTTTTTAGCCATTGTATCTATAATCCACAAATGTAGGTATCACAATGGAGAAGAAAACTATTGGTTATTTAATGGATGCCTTCCATTATTAAAACCAGTCCTAGATACAAATGAAATACATCGTAAGGAAGAGAGAGATACATTTTTTATCCATGTAAGTTTCATCTGGATCTGATTAAGGGTCAAAATTGACCTTTACAGTATCTACCCCTTTTAAAAATATAAAAATAAAAGCTGTTGCCACAGATGTGACTTCAACCCTAAAGAAATGTTACACTAGGGGCAGTCAAAGACGTTTTACTACAACTCAGCTGACGACCACAAATCTTATATCTTTAGATTGCCAAATACGCTGTTTTAATAACGATATTAATTGCCATTGTAAAGTTCGTATCTTCTTAAGCAGCCATTGCTAATACAAACTTAGACATGGATGGACTTGCACTAAAGAAAGTGGTAGTTGTAGTTATTTTTTTTTTTCCTAGATGAAAAGCACTCATAAGGGTAAAGATTTGGATGAAATAGGACACAAAATTGCAGGAAACTTGTGAATCAGTGTGCAACACTGGTCAGTTTGCTTTATCCCAGATTTCTGGGGGCACTCTAGCCACTCATATCCATGGCAGTGTGTAAACCATTTCATAATGACATGGCAGTATTTCCCAAAGTGGTGTTCTACCGGTGGTATGTGAAAGGGTTTTTATGGGGTTACACAGCAGTAATTAACACACAAAAAAACATTTCACTCAGAGAAGGGGTATGCCAATAAAACCAATGTGCCAGACAAGGTACACAAATGTTATAAGTTTGGGAAACATGGACATATGGTTTACTTGCTGTGGGATGTGGAGGACAATCTAGTCCAGATCATTAGAAAATTGGATATTTACACCATATAATGTATATAAAACAAATTTATGATAATTTCATTATTTTTACTGACTTGATGCAAACTTGTTTGCTGTCAACTAAAACTCCAATAGTGGCAAGTTAGATTTTATTGCTCATGAGTAGGTGCGGTTATCTCAGTTCATGTGATTGAGTATCATTCAAAGTGCAATTTAGGTTTATACAAGTGTTGTGTTCATTTTCCCAAAGGAGCCTTGATGTAATTGGATTCACTTTGCCTTGCTGCACTTTACTACTGTATGTGCCATGAGAAGCTATAGGTATATACTGCATAGAGCTAGGGGTGTAGATTGATAATACTGTAACATTGGAATGAACTAATGTGTAGGGAGGCTGATTGTAACGTTTTCCCGCTTAGCAAAGAGGGATGGTTAATTAGAATTGGCTGTTATCTAGAGGATGACCTCCCTCGATTTTATTGCCCAGTGTGAGTGGATAGATAGAACATCAACAGAGAACTGAGCAAGACTATTGAGAAGAAATAATACAATACAAGCCCCCTTTAGACAAGGAAATAAAAATTTAATCAATAACAAAAAACTAATAGTGTCAGGTTCAATTCAAACAAATTTATGTTAACAGAATTTCAGTAGCAGTGTTCTGTTTTGGATTCGTGTCATCATGGTAACGAGTGGTGAAAAGAGCACAATGCATTGTTTCCCTTTATGCACATTTGTGCGTCGGGGATGCACGCTGGAGAAAATTGAAGCACACGTGTTTTTGCTGTGCATTTTTTTGATGCAAAGGATTTGCAAAATGCAATCAGGATTTATTTAATATCCAATGCTTTGGATGAGGGATGGCACCGTATATACTTTCAGCATAGGCATAGTCTGGTTCCCTGTTTCCTATGCTCCCTGTGTTGCACTCCGCTATACGGAGCATACGAAACAGAGAACCAAACTAGCATAGGCAATGTTATGACGGAGTAGCTTCCCCTAATCTCGCGAGCTCTCACGTGATTTCCATCGAGCTCAGCAAGATGTCGTCCAGATGTTTAACCTCAATGCTTGTTGCAGTAAAATATGATCTCCAGATTAAAACAGCGTGCACTAAGAATCATTAGTGAAGAAAGTGAAAGAAGCAGAACACAAAAGAGTAACTGTGGATCTAACTTTAATGAAAAATGGAGAAAATAATTCCCTTGACTGGAATACGGCACATCAATTGGGATTACCGGTGTGACTTCTGATCGCGTGATTGTGAAGACTGCAGAAGTGAATAATCCTTTCATGACGGCGTTTAAGAATTTTAAAAATTCTGCTCTTGTTCGCCCCATGATATCTTTAGAACACATTATCACCAAAGACATTCTTTCAGAACAAAGAAATAAGTAAACTTGCAGAGACAAATCCATTAATTGTATTACAAAGTCAGGGTCGTTGCAGATTTTGTTGGTTTTTAACTTTTCTGCAACTAAAGAAAGATCTAAAAGTTCAAGTGTAACTTATTAAAGAGAAGATGAATCATTAGCCTCTTTGATTTTTGGGTAAATGTGTTTTAGGACAAAGTACAATGGAACTGATGATGATAGTACACATTTTATGACAGGCAGTAAATTAACTGTCATTTGGTTAAAAAGATTTATTCGGATTTTTGTATTGGTTTATATGTAATGTGTTGGTCTATATTGCTACAAAAAGATTATAAGGAGACTGTTAAAGTACGACTTTAAACTAAAAGGAAAATGAACTAATAAAATTGTCCTTTTAATGGACATTGCATTTGTGTGTTAATTGTGCATGTTGGTTTATTTGTATTTTTAGAGAGAGAGAGAGAGAGACTATGTTGTGCAAGTTGCAATAACCTATTTCAAGCTGAAAAAGTATGGGTCAGATGAAAATTTGTCAGTACATTTTTGACCCCCACATTTTTTATTTGACCCCCAGTTCTGACACCAAGGGTTTTTTTTAACCCTCAATTTTACACCTCTGGGGAACACACTGACAATGTCCATGCCTGATTTGCATCACCTAACGTCGCTTCCTGTCTTTGTCTCCGTGTGTCACATGTCTTCTCACCTTCACATGTATACGTTGATCTTCCTTGATCGTTCTAGTCTGAACGCTTCATCTCTTTTTTGGACTGTCCCTGTTTGTTCCTGGGAGCTGTTTCTTTGAATGACAAGATTACCACTAAATCTCTATATGTAACATCTTCTATACGTATATAAAATTCTCTCACTTTCGTTACTCAGAAGCATAAACTAGCTAACCAAACACTGCATAAATTCTGACATAATGTGACCTTAACGATTAATGGTCCTTACAAACTTAGACTGTATTTCCAGTAAGGTACAATCGTTATCTCTAGTTACAAATGACCCCTGTAATATACATCCAAGTCTGACCTAATTCGATAGATCATCACCCTCGCTACACAGCGGCTGACCATGTATTAACATGTGAGCAGTGCATATAAACAACATTCCCGTATCTCTCTGCATATGCTACCACATGACTTCTTAGACATCTAACCTAGTCAGTTCCACTCAGTAAGATACATGCTACTGATTACTGTTGCATAAGATTCACTAACTTCTAGCTCACAGCAATCCCTAACCTACAAGATTCTTTAAGCATTACAAAATCATATATAAATACGCAATTATCGTTAACTCACAATAATCAGTATCATCCTAACAGACGAAGGAAATTAATTCATATAACCCTATGAAATCCTACACATCTGAAAATTTGGATCACATGCAATCAGTCAATTCTTTCAGTGAACTAGTAACTGTAAAATTAAATAAATTGCATATCAACAGATTTCCATGAAATTGAATAACCGATACATAGTATGAATTCAAGTCATATCAAACACATTTGCATAAACAAGACAAATAAAATAGAAAATAACATGAAAATTAAAATTGCGTATCTTAATGCTGTTCTTTTCAGCAATTGTGCATCCTAGCACTAAAGCCTGTCTTTTCTTACAAGACAGCCACCTGGTTCCCTTTACTTGTTTAACGAGGAAAGCACTATTCTTTAGGTTTCCCCGGAGCCAGTCTTGTCCTCTTGCTGGAAATTTCGGACTAAAGAATTCAACCAAGGTCGTTACTTTAAATTCAGTATTACTTCCAAGGTGTATGCCTTAATTTTAACTGACCAATCGTAATCAGCGGTTCCTTTTTTTTTTCCCAAGATAATTATTTCTTTCGTCAGCCTAGAATCTGAGAAATACGATGCATATCAACTTCCCTTTGAAAATGACTATTTGACATGGGGATCACATCAAGCAGTTATGGTCGGTAACTTTAATGTTTACTTTCCCAGGACAGCGTTGTGATGCCCGGGTCAATTCTAAATGTGCCATAGATGCTGGCCTTTCAAGTTTAACACTGACATAAAGAAAAGGTTGAAGTGACCCTTCACAAAGACCCTTGCTGGTTTGACTGTAATAAAATTTTAATGCACAATAGATTCAATTTTAAGGTTCCATACTTATTCAAAATTTGACACATTACACTGATAATACTGTAAGGATTGGAATGAACTAATGTGTAAAGAGGCTTATCTCTCATTGGACTGTGAAAATCCCAATAGAGGTAACCTTAGCTTTGGATGGAGCAGTTATAAAAGCTTTTATGCAAATTGTAACTGGAGAGAAAGTGATCTTTAAAGACAAGATAGAACTGACACAAATAACTGAACATTTGAATAGAATAATTTTTTGTGAATGTTCTAATAGAAATCAGTATTTGAATATTTGATTGATTGGCGGCATTTTGCAAAAAATGATTTGAAAAAATAGGCAAAATATAAATTGTGCAGCATCGAATTATTCAGCTAGGGAACAATTTCAAACCTGCTAATTCACCTTAAATTCAAACTTCCACTTTCAAGGTGTGGTGTCAGGATGCTGAAAAGTCATATTATCACTTATGTTCATTGCCATTCAGGTGCTTTTGAATAGTCACATTGCCACTCCTGTTAACTGCCATTCAGGTGCTTTTGAAAAGATAACATTTCAGGTTGATTAAGAGCATGGTATAGAAAAAGGGTTTTCATATTAAAGCTCACAAAGCCCTTAAGTATCAATCAACATCAGATTTTAAATGAATAATGCATACATTTTTGGCAACTATTTGAATAGAAAATGAGTGAATATTCATTTGTTTACCTATTGAGTTTTGGCAGCATTTTAAATGCTGTGAAATGTCAGTTGTATATAGGCAGTGATGAATTAGGCAACAAAGGAACAATTTTAAACCTGCTAAATCACATGAAATTCAGACTCTCGCTCACAAGGTAATCTTTATCTCAAAATTCTTAACAGTCCTATTGCTTACAAAATATCATTTCTATTCATCGTCATTCAGGTGCTGTTGAAAAGACAGTACATAACACAGGAAGTTGATAAGGAACTATAGTTCTCGCATAAAGTTACCACACCAAGTGCACTTTAGTGCTGCTTATGGGTGTCCAACAAAATCCCCTCAGGACAAAGTCACACTAGAACAAAATCCTGCCAGCAAAATGAAAGATTTTAAACTTTTCAAACTGTCAGAAATATACTGGCCTATTTTGAAACGGGATTTGGGGGGGGGGGGGACAGAAGAGATTTGACATATCATAAGTATTCCTCATATTTAATTATGGAATTTTATGTTTAGCTGATAAAGTATGGCTCAGATTTGACATACTTCCAAAAATAGAACAATAATGGTCTAGTACAGAAAACTCTACTTGTGAAAATGAGGTGACAAAGCATGTGCACAAGCAGATAGTCTTTAGATCAAAACAATCATTAGGCATCTTAATCTCCTTGTCTGTTATGATGTTATGAGCTAACATCAAACCTGCAAGCTGTACATCTTTTAATTACTAAAGGGAAGCCATCACAGTAGTTCAAAGGGCCAAACCCAATACACAAAGACATATATTCATGATAGTTTAAAAGGGGAGGGGGTTATGTCCTATCATTCATTTTGCTGGGTGGGTTTTTGTATAAAACGGGGCAATTCTGTCCTAGGGGTATTTTGTCTGTACCAACTTCTTAAATCCAGTGAATTGTTTACACTGCCAATGAGGGAGGTGTGTGTGTGAACATATCACTAATATGTTACAATCTTTACGACTACAAAAAGAGAAACTATGGTAGCCCACGTTTTTTAATGCATAAACATTTCCATTTAATTTGCTATTGAAAACATTGAGACGTAAAATTTATCAGGTAGTGAGAGGTGCAGATATGCAAGGGCCCCCATAAATCAGTAATAAATATTAGCAGTGGTAAAGATTCATCACAATCTGTACATTCTACACATAGAATTTATCAGGTGCAACATAGAATTCACGTTGTATACAAATAGAAAATACACCAGTGATCGCCATTTACTTGATTAAGTTCAGGCATATTAGCTGATAATATGGCCTTGATGTTTACTCTTTAGCATGAAAATAGGTCAGAATTTTTATATACAGGCCTGTAATTTATTGCTGGAATTTAAACTTTTTGTTTTAAAACATCAGCAAAAACAACCATACATTTACTGTGACTACATTCTGTGCTGCTGAAAGCATTCTGTGGATCATGTTGAGTTAGTGGGCGACAGTTGGACTCGAGAACTTCAAGGACTAAACCTATTGTGCGTATAATATTTTAAAGGATTAAGGATTATATATGTATTGTTCCAGAGTGATTTTATCTATCACCAATAGAAGATAATACCTTTAGAATGTTTGGCAAGCTTCCAGGTTTTATTCAAAGAAAATTTCTTCAGGCTAGCCAAGTTGGCTCACCTGCATAGGAAAGCCTTGCAGTGTATCTACCGTGCACAGTTAACCAATTACCCAACTAAGGAGAATGGGTCATATGAAGGTGAAAGTGGTCTCATATTAACTGTAATGATCTGGAGGCTTGCATACAAAATATAACATGTTAATTGATTATATTAAATACAACCATTTTTGTTTTGTTGGGGGGGGTTTTCCCCTCCCCCAGTTACCCATTAAGCAGATCCCACAGGATGAAGGTTTGATGTTGTACAATATTAGACCCTCACTTAAGTCCCCTTGGTGCTATTCTGTCCTCATGCAAAAGCAGGTACGGTGTGAATCTTAAAAATCGGTAAAATTTTGTTTCATCATAACTACAAAATTCCATTAATTGTAGGGACTGTGGTAGTGCTTTGATTAGCATGCCAAAATTGCAACAGAAAGGGGTGGTGGTTTGAATTCTGTCATTGAATCAGCTCAGGTCATCTACCATGGTGTCTTTGGCCAAGGCACTTTATTCCAATTGCTTCAGCACAAATAACCTACTTGAATTACTGTGTTGTAAAACAACAAACCAAATCATCCATTTGATTGTAGTTCTTGACTTGCAAGAACCAGTTATAATGTGAATTGAAATTAGTAAATACCCTATTTTGGTGGAACATCCTTCATTGTAATGCAGGTCATTTGTATAGTTCCATGAACATTGTTATAGAGAGGGAACACTTTTCTTCTGGAAAAAGAAGACCATGCATCCTTATCCAGATTCTTCCATATATCTAGGAGCTATTCTTGGACTGAAAATGTTGGGACTTGAGTTTCCCTATCCTGTGTACAGGAGGGATTTAGTAGAGAATTTAAGGCAATACTTGAAAATATAAAGAACAGTTTTAAGTTAAAGAGTTTTATGCACTTGGATCTGTGCTTGAAATAGTACAACAGTATGGTAACTAGCACTACTGTATACATGTATATTCATGCACAAGTCTGATTCAACTGGATAGACCTAGATTTGCCATCGCATAGTGTGCTGACAGAAATGGTGCAGTTTGGAGTAATTTGTAAAACAAAGAACAGAGACCATGAGCTGCATGTGCATTATGCAACAACAGATCAGGGTCTATGTTATTTGCTGTTGGACCCGACTAATTGTAAGCAAATATACAATGTTTTTCATGGATGGCACAGTTTTGCATCAGAAGAAAAAAGTGTGTTGACCACATGCTATACACAGGCAGATACCATGTTCATCTGAAAATGGGGCCATTTGCACCAACTTTTGGCTAATACATGTATTATAAAGGCAATTTTTTTTTTTCTGATAATAAGCCCACCTTTATTTTTTGCAAGATTTTTTAAGCTGACACCCTAGGTTTATCATGGAAGAGCTGATTCATTTGGTGTTCTGTGACAGCAACACAAATAGGTTTGCCCCAAGGGAATAGATTACTCCAATGAAAGTAAAGTGCCCAGCCCAATAATGTTAGGCAACCCAGGCTGATTCATTCATTGGTGGGGTTCAAACTTGCACCCTTTTTGGTCATCGTACTAGCATGTTAACCACTGAGCCACTGCAGTTCCTGCCTCTACTGTTTTTTTTTACGGCATATGCCGGGGGGGGGGAGGGGGCACAACATTTGCATGCCGCATCACCAAACCCACAAAGGCAATAAGCAAATACTATTTTCATAAAGAATTAACAATCTGGAATTAATTGACTGAAATTAGATGTACATCATTTTGAATAAAGAGCTATTATGAATTAATATACCAGTACCTACACAAATCAATTAATCTATGTTTGTTTTGTACAGAATATAGACAGGCATGCCTCTCAGACATTAGAGGCTGTTTGACATTATTTTATACAAGACTATTTCCTGATTTAGATATTGCTTCTGGCTTACTGTAAATAGTGACACTGAATATAGATATTGTACTTGTTCATAAAATTAGCCCAGCCATGAACCGGAACCTAGGAAACATGTACTGTCCATAATAGAATTTAAATGCCCATGAATAGTATTTATTTTTATAGTGATATCTTGGGGCATCCAGGGCTTGGCCTTAACATGTGTTTACTTCATTGACACCTCTATAGGTCATGAAAATGCCAAAACCATCTTTACATATACTTTATTGAGGTAAGAAATCATGTTATAGAATGTACGTACCTTGTGACTGGTTAATTTCGATATACATGTATTTATATCAATCTTTCTCACCATTCACTCTTTTGTTGTTGTTATATAATCTTAGTGTCTTTGAGAAATGAAATTTTATGGGGTAAATTTCTCTCCTTTTTTTTTAATAAAGGGGGTGGTTGGGGGATAATTAAGATATGGCTAGCAGATATGATATGAGATTTCACACATTCAGGCTAGGTTTGGTTGCAATGTTTTTGAATTTGCATGAATCTCATAATTATGTGTCCTTCAGTAGAGGCTGAGTCAATTTAACTTGACTGATTTCATTTATGTTTATTATGCATGGTGCAGACACAAAAAAACAACAAAAAAATAATGAAAAGATTCTGTCTTTTTTATTTGTATTAGAAGTTTAAACATTTCTCTTGTTTGAAGCATATGGTACATACACAGAATCGATCCATTTCGCTTATGTCTGATAGAGCATTCAGTAAATATGCAATTCATTGTTTTGTATCACAGACTGAATTTCATATTGAACAGCTAAACTAACATAACACTTTCAAAACCAATCACCATACATACATGAAGTTAAATACATGCGATTTGATTGAAATGGATCTGAAAGAATGTGTTCAGTAAAGAAATCCTTTTTGATATGGTACATGCATAATATTGTCTTGGACTTAACAGAAGATGTTTATACAGTACTCAGAAAAGAGAAGCCATTTAATTTTGGGGCATGGACCTGGGATTTTCTTTTGGACCAAGATGTTTTTTTCTTTGACCAGAGGAAGATAACTACTAATTTTTTCAACTAATGAATGCAGTTTTTTCTCAACAACACAGCAAAAATAATTTTTTAAAATATTTAGAGGCCAGGAAAGTTTTTGGCCCCCCCCCCCAATGCTCACACAGAATCTTGAGGAAAATTAAATGGTTGATCCTGAGAGCATACTTGCCCATTGATTGCATGTCTTTAATAGCCAAGATGATTTGTAGTTGTAAAGAAATTCTCTTAAATTTTTCAAATAATTTGAGATGATATAATTCCTTTTTCATCTTTTCAGAATTCCATACGGCACAACTTGTCTCTGCACAGTAGGTTCATGAGGATTCAAAATGAGGGCACAGGCAAAAGTTCCTGGTGGGTCATCAACCCTGATGCTAAGCCTGGTAAAGCTCCTCGTCGCAGAGCTGGTAGCATGGAGACAAAGAGCTATGAAAAGAAAAGAGGTAGAGTCAAAAAACGTGTTGAAGCTCTGCGTGCACAAGCACATGAAAATAATAATAGCATGTCTAATGATGATTTTCTCGAGAGTCCTATACATACATATCAGCTCAGTCCAGAGTTCCGGCCAAGGGCAAGTTCAAATGCCAGTAGTTGTGGCCGTCTTTCACCAATCCAGGCAGGTATCGAGCCAGATCTTCATGATAATCAAGTTCCACCAATGTCGCCCATTCCTTGGGGCTCAGAAGTAGAAGGAAACTTTAATGGGTCAGAAACATGTAATTTTACTGAGGACCTTGTAGAAACTTTTATGAAGTTAGGAGACTCTGGTGGTTTGTCTGCTGATACAGACGTGGAAATGCTTGGTAGCAACATAAAACAGGAACATATGTCTGGTGGAACGATAGGACAGTATTCAAATCAAAGTGGATATGATGATTCATATGGAACTATTTGTCCTCCATCTTATTCAGAACATGTACAGCAGCATCAACAAAATCAACAGAAGACATCCGTAATGAATCTGGATCAGATGTCTATTCAGAATAATTATTCCAACATGAGTATATCCGGTGCCATGGGTATGTATGGAGATCCAATCTATCAGGACCGAATGACTGGTCAGCAGAGTCCATTGATGAATCGGATTTCCAATCCACAACAAAGTAGCCAGCAAGTTGTCTCTCCAGGTCGATCTCCACAGATCAGCCCCTCAGGGTATCCCAGTCCTGGGGGCTATGCCCAACAGAGACCACAGTCTGCCCAGTCAAACAAACAGCTGTCACCACAACCACACAAGCAGCAGTATGGCGCTGGTTCTGCCAGTGGCCAGTCTACTCCACCCCAGACATCACAGTCTATACTACAGCGGTGTCTAGAGGCACCTAATGACTCTCTCCTTCGAGCTGCACTTACCCAGAAAGTTTCCCCCAGTAGCTCTCCCTATCAACAACAGCCAAATCAAACTCGGCACCAACAGTATACAACACTCACGCCTGTGCAGTACACTAGCACTCAAGTGACTAATACTGGCATGAACCAAGGTTCCATGACAAACTCTGGTATCAATCGGGGGCCTTCGAATAACATCAACAGCAACTTGCAGCAGAACATGATGAGTCAGAACATGATAAATGGGCCAACATCACAGCAGCTTATTTCTTCATCACGAGATCAGTTTTTTAGTGACCAAACTTTAGTGTCAACCAGTAGTGCTTTTGCTGAAATAGACACAGAAAACTTGCTACCATTGCCCGACTATGAAGTTGAACAAATGCTGCAACAGGAATTGAGCATGGAAGAGACACTAGATTTCAACTTTGATTCGGTCAATTCAGGGAATGCTACCTCTTCAAACAGTCAGAATCTTGTTCGATAATGATACTTTGCATTAGTGTCCACAGAGTTGAGTGTAATTATTTCATATGATTGTGTATGCCTACCTTGTATGTTGCATTTGCAAATTGTGATGGATTATCTCCCTAGATGCTATATGCCTTGCAATTGTCAGTGTAACGTAATAAAGGGACCCAAATAGTTGATGTTTTCCACGCTACTTTTTACTTTGACAGAGAAACTGTGAAAATGGTTTTATATGAAGCAGGTAAAAAGTTCATCCTTTATTAAGTGGTCTTGTTCTTGATCATCAACCAAGCTGACATGGACATGTACAATTTGAGGGAGAGCAGGATATGAAGGACTTCACTTCTGTGTTACTGATTATGAAGAAGTGATAGCTTAGCCAGGTATTTTTTATCATGGAGGACATAGTCTTTTGAGATTGTGCAAGCTTTGCCAAATAACCTTTTAACATTTTTAAATTGAGCATAAAATACTGAATATATGTGTCAGTTGGCCTCTCACAAGTCGTGTCACCTAATGAATACTTGCACTTAAGATCATGTGATTGATCTACCTTTAGAAATGGGGCCCAAATTGGAACAAGCATAACCCTGGATTTTCTTCTCACAGGTAATGGCTTGAGCAGGAGTATGGGTTGATTGTTTTCGAAAACATTTCTTACAGGCCAAGAGAAAGTAGCCTTTAGTGCCCACATATGATTTATAGACAGATTGCCAGTGTAGGATTATCCTATTTCTTGGATCACTGGAGCTACTTCTGAAATGGACCTGCAAAGATCCCAAGTGCTGGAACATTACTCAACTCATTAACCCTTGGAGATTTTTGTCATATTGTCCTGAAATGGGAGTAGGAAATGCATTTTGGGGGTTACTTCTGAATACATCAAAATACATCTGCTTCCAAGAGATTTTTGTTTATCCTGATGCCTAGTTGTGTTAGAAACACCATTTTACATTGGCTATTTCGCTGGTGCATGTGTTGAAGGGTGAAAGGTGGAGTGCTCCTTTTTTTTTGAAATGCTTATTGGACCCATCATTTCTGCGTCTTGGCCACTTTTTACTCCATATCCCTTGTCCTGCATTTTGCAAAGGTTCACCTGTCTGTCTGCAGTTCGGACTGGCCAAAAAGTCTAAAATACAGACACAAAATCCAATATCGACAACAGGCAAATTTTTTGGTGTAAAAAAAATCGGGTCTCACAAAAAATGTTTTCCCCTCATTGTTCTGTAATGGGAGTAGAAAATCCAGATTATTTGGTTTCATTGTAGCTCTACATCTGTCTACATTTCTGTAATGCTACCCACTTTTGGTATATCTTAAATGACCTTGATGCTACAGAGCTTGGAAATAGGGTACTACCTCCTGACGCATAAATGTGGCGCCAGGGGTTAATGAGTTAATGGCAAATCTTATCTTTGTCTACATATATTTCAGCTTCTGTTTTTTTGTCATTACATTTGGTTTTTAACTTTCTCTTAATAAATTCCTTGGAAAAAGGGGAGAGAAGACTTTTTGTAATTGGTTTATGGAGAGAAAGAACTTTTTTGGCAGTTATTCATGAAATGAACTAGTGCATAACTGCATCTAGTACAGGTGCATCCAAACTGAGCCAACCACAATAATGCTAGTCTTCTGCCTTCAGACTGACACATTGATTCAGAGGCTTAAGAAGGGAAATTGTCATATTATATGTAAAACAAAAAAGAATGAGTATAGATGCAGCATTGAAATGAATTCAGATTTCTTGACTGTCAAGGCAGCGATTTAAAAAAATGAAACAGTTCATTTTGTGAGGTGACTTGTGCATGATTTACAGAGTACTGTTTATGCTTGCTCTGTATTTGAATCTATGTTCAAACAACAAAGACCCTGATTTGATGGTACAAAATGTGCCAGCAGATAAGGATCATTGTTGTATGTTCTGCTAATTAATCCTAAGAAATACATAGACCCAGATCATACTCTGTGTGACGGTGGATATGGGTTGGTACAGTTTGCATTTGGACTTGATTTAAAAGTTTGTATATACAGTAAATAACCACCTTTCTTGCATTTATTAGATGAATTAAAATTTAAAAATGGGTATTATGTGGGGCATAACATTAAGATATGAAATATGGTAAGGCCTGCTTCTTTGAACTTTGTCAAGAAAGTCTATTGAAACAAACCAGTTATTTTGCTGAGCATGCAGATTTGGTTTAACTCTGACTTTGGTGCTAGTGCTTGCCAAAATTGCCAAAGGCAATCAGAAAACATATAAATGGTGATTCCTTTTAGTTAAAAATAATAATTTGATGAATAACATTTTCAGGAACTGACCTGTTGATGATCTGATTTTTCGGGTGAAAGTCATTGCTGACAGCTAGAGTAACAGATTTTGAAAGTTGCACTGGTCATGAAAGGTATTAAATTTCTAAGGAGAGCAAGTTTCAGGAATAAGTTAATATAGCATGAAAAGTTTTAGAGAAAGGGGGAAATTATTAAGGAAAAAATTAATGTGGATGATCGGTAAAATGGAAGCTAAATAAGTGCAAGATCCAGAATGGAAAATTCATAAGGGCAACTTTTTTTCTAATATACTGAATCTTCAGACATTTAAAGGAAAATTTGATTACTTGTTCAGAAAAATATGTGCCAACCTAGTTATAATCCAGACTTTTTTATGCAAACTCCTGGGTGTAACTTAAAATTATCTGTCCCTGAAGGAGTTCCTGTGCATATGATTGTATTATATAATGTACAACAGTGGAACCCACTGGAAAATCAAAACCTGTGATCCAGTTTTTACTACCTGGAGGGAAACCATGGTAGCTCAGTGGTTCGAGTCCTAGATTTCACAGTCAAAGGGGTGTCGCTTTGAGTCCTACCGTCAGACCAGCCTGGGGTCAGACCAGCCTGGGTCAGCTACTTTGGTGTGTCCTTAGGCAAGGCACTTTACTCTAATTGCCTCTGCACAAAATAACCTACTTGTATTGCTGTGTTGTAAAACACTAAACCAAACCAGACTAACTGAATGTCTGCTTATATAGTGGATCCCAAGCTAAATTTGCATAATTTCCCCCAAATTTTGACAGATTTTTGAGAAGAATCTCTTAAAGCAAAAGCACATAACGCCACATTATAAAGTACAGAAAATGTGCTCAAGATCTGCAAGATTGTGAAAACAGAATTCTGTTTGACAGTAATACTATTTCATAACTTGGGAGACTATCATATGTTACAATGACAGATTAAGAAGGAGGGTGTATATTACAGGAATGGATGAAGTAGTATAGTGTATATTAAAGGCAGATCAGGAAGGATACTGTTACCTGAACAGGACAGATTAGAAAGGATAGTGTATGTTACAGTGACAGGAAAAAAGGATAGTATATATTACAGTGACAGATCAGGAAGAACAGTGGGACGGCTGTAGGTTGACTTACTCTATTCTTCTCAACAGCATGGAAGTTTTGATATCAGACATAAAAGATAGCTGAATATATTTTGGGGGGAAATAAATGTAATGAGAATAGTAATTACAGTTATGTTGGCAGTGACTATGTCTTTGTCTATTTATTTTCATGGACAATCAATTTTCATTGGCTTTTTTCATGGATATGTCTCAGACAGAAATGGCATTTCTGGCAGTAGACATTTTACATTGGGTATTGAAATGTTTGATTCATAGTATCCACTAAATCCATGACAGTTGATTTATGGTATGTACCCCATGAAGAAAAATGAATATGCATTAAGTTGAAATTGTATTTAATACACGGGGTATGACACAGTTTTCCTCTGCATTGAAGTTTTGCTCTTTCTGGACAGAATGTAAATCTTTCTGGACAGACCAGATACAGCCCTTACTTGACAGTGTATACAGCTCTTTCAGCACTGAAGGTATACTTGCAGCTCTTTTCTGAACCACTCTGGTGGCCTAGTTAGAGCGTCCGCCTCGGATGCAGTAGGTCATGTGTTTGAACCCTGGCCGAGTCATACCAAAGACTTACAAAAATGGTACTAACAGCTGCCTCGCTTGGCACTCAGCATTAAGAGGTTAGTGTTAGGACTGGTCAGCCTGGTGTCAGGATAATATGACTGGGTGGGACATCATGCTGCATGTCTGCAGCATGATGCCCCAATGCTAGACATCACTATAAATAGCCACGCTGCAGACATCATAGCGATATGACTGAAAAATTGCTAAAGCTACGTTAAAAATCTAAATCTCACACACACACAGAGCTCTGTCTGTACAGGAGGTATACAGATCTTTCTAGACAGAATGTATACAATTTACTGTACAATTATCAAATGCAAACTTTTAATCAATTCCATGCAGCTCAAAATTTCATTGATGTACCCATCAATCAGTGAAGTGTGGTAGTGTAAATACTTTAAAATAAATATTCATCTCATTAGACAGAAATGTGACTCGAAATAAATATATCAGTATTTGATGTTAAGATTTTTATTGTCATATTATAAATAAAAGGCGAAGAGGTTGGACACAATTTCTGAAAAATTAGATTTGTCGAACCCCAAAGAAATATTTATTTGGAGATGTTGCTGTTTACTGAAAAATTGCAGAAAATCAGTTCCACATCTGGATTTTTTTTTTTTTAAATGATGAAGCTGTCAAACCTGTTTCCTTGCAGCTAAAATTTTCTTCATCCGTAAATTCGCCTAAAGTTGAAATAACTGGGACTGAATAAAAACATAATTTGTGTACTGTATTACAGTGACCAAGTGTGCGTGCATTTTTAGTTTTGTTAAAAAGGAGATGTGTAGTTTGTTCCAAGAGAGCTCAAACTCAAGTGCATGATTAAATACAAGTGTTGTACATGCACTGACCCAATCAGAGTCTATGTGAATCAGTTTATTGGTTGGTTAATTGATGTTTAATAGCACAACAATCAATGACTATTTAATGCAGAGGCAATAGGAGTGCCCAGGAACATAATTTATAATTAGTCATTTGAATAGTATACACTGTAACCATTCTTATGGCTAATAAGGGAGGTAGAGGTCTGTGTTATACTATGCTTGCATTGGCATCTTATACAATGCAGCGAATAGCATGAACTTCTTTGTGCAAATGACATTGGTTGTGTTAAATTACAACAAAAATAAAAAAAAAAGAACATATACATTTACAATTTTGTTCATCTGATTCATTACTTACCATATTGTATTTCTTAATTCTGTAATTGCTTTTGTAATGTCCCCATTTTTATATGTCTGTTATAGGGAGGAGCATATTACGTTATGACTATGTCCATCCAGACATTACCTATTTTGTTTCTGCACAGTAACTTGAGTTCTCCGCCATCTACAGCAGTGGTTTCCAGCCTTTTTTGGTCACAACCCTAAAAAATAGTTTTTCTGAGACTTGTGACCCCATTTCCACATTTTTATAAGTTTTGCCACCCTAAAAAAAAAAAAATCCGGGCAACTCACCAGAATGTCCTTATGATCCTGATTTGGGTTGCAGCCTGGGGTTGAGAGCCACTGCTCTCCAGTTATACTTTGTGAATGATTTACACTTAGGATAAGGAAGAAACATGTAAAATTTATGGATAAAAATGTCAAAAGTTGAGGTGACTAATTAGAAGAAATAAAATGATTTCTGTACAATAACTTGAGTTCTCTATCATCTACAATTGCCAAACTATGTGAATAGTTTGCACTTAGGATAAGAAAGAAACTTATCAATTTTGAGGTCAGGATCTTTGTGGCATAAAGAACAAAATGTTTTTTGCACAATAACGTTAGTTCTACATAACAGACCATGTACAGACTTTGTGGAGAGCTTGCACTTTAAGTGATGAAAGTGGCCTATTGATTTGTGGTTGAAAAGGTTAATGGTCAGGGTCATTGTGAATTTCAAAAGACACATTTTAGTAGAATAACTTTTTTTCTAAGAGAACATTACTTGACTAGACTTTGTGGATGGCTTGCACTTATGGTAATAAAGAAACTTCTAAATTCTGGGGTTTGAAGGTCAGAAGTCATGGTCAGTTGAAAAAGAAAATTATGTAGTCAGCAAATTAAAGTTTTGTTGAGACTGCCTATCTTGATGTTGTTGAGACACATTGGTCAGTAAATCCCCCAATCCGGCCGTCTCATACTAGTGTCTACATAGAAAACTATTAAACACAGGGTGGGTGTATAATATGCTGATGTGTTTTCCACCAGTTTTCTGTTTTCTTTAGTTTTTTTAGACTGTTCAGACTTCTGTAATGTATCATGAGTTATTTTGTAAGACCTTTTTTTTGTTGCTGTTTGTTTTGTTTGTATTTAAGAAGTCAGACATTGTGCTTAAACTTGTTATATTATCATTCATGAGTAGATTTATTAAGTATAGGCTCTGTAACTTTGAAATGATAGTAGAATCACAAAATTGTATACCATATATACTCACTTATAAGTTGAGTCAGACTGCAAACAACAAAGGCCCTGATCTGCTATGCATGATGCACGTACAGACCAGGGATTTGATTTTTGTTTTACTGATTACTACTGACAAACTGCACTGACCCAGATCTGCCAGTGGATTATATGACCACAGATCTTTATCTCTGCAGTTTGCAGTTAGACTTGACTTATAAGCAAGTATGGACAGTATTTTCCTTATTGAGTTCAATTTTTTTCACAGCTGTAGAGTGCCAGTATTTTTAAGAGATTCATGATTCTGTGAATTGATGGACTGATGCCATTGTACCTGTTAATTGATTTGTATGTATTTTATTGCTACCAGATGTTTTGGACCACAGTAAGCAGAGACAGCTATCTTAAAGTCAGGGTGTTTCCACCAAATTTAATTTCGATACTATATTGCATACTGCACCCTATTAGATTCTGTATCCACCTGTGGATAAAGCACACCAAAACTGTGTATAAGAGTTGATCCAGATCTGGCATGGTATACTGTTCAATGGTTCTATGGCATGCTGGCACTTTATGTGACATCACAGCAGGGTTTGTACTTTGTGTAGGTGCTTTCATTACCCATGAACATGTATAGTTGTTGTTGCTGTTGTAGGGTTTAACACCATTTTTCAGCACAAGATAGACTATACATAGCAGCCAGTATGAATGGTGGAGGAAGAACCTGAGAAAACCACGGAAAGAACCACCGACCCTCGAGAAAACATGTATAGGTAAAGAACAAAGAGAAAGGCGCTTCCATGGAACCAGTGTTTTCTGTTGATGTCCTTAGCTTGGACTTGAGTTCAGATTGTCACCACACAAGGTTGTACTCCTGGTTAGACATGCTAGATCAGTGTCTTCACTTCTGAGTTGCTGTATTAAGTATAAAAATGATCCATCAGACACTCTGTCAACGTAGTATTATACATGTAGAATGGTAAATCTTTCTTGATGGCAAAATGAGACTGGGACAGGTTAGTTCCAGACATGACCAAATAAATTAAAAAAACTTGTCAGATCTGCTGGCATGCATAGTATGTATACACAACAAATCAGTCTTTTATATCTGCATGCCAAGAGCCTTAGCATAAATGAAATGCATTTGGCAAAGCTGTACATCCACTGAATACATACCATAACTGATCTGTTGGTATTCCAACAGTTAGCTATATTGTGTAGCAGTATAAAATGACAGAGCATATCAGTATGCTAACTTGAACAGTATAGTGTACCATGGCCAATCTTTATACATGTACTGACAGTTTTAGTGTAAAACTGATTTAGCATTGTCTATAAACAGCATTGGTTTACAAACAGCTGTAATTGTAATTTGTTTACTATGACACAGCTGGTTATAAGACTGCTATTAGTATAAAATATATATAATGCCCATAAAATCTGTCATAACCATGCAGTTTCGAAAGTTCTGTTGTCATTTAACTATCAGATTATAATTGCAGATCATTTTTATGCTACAAGAACAGGCTCAAAGTTGTGTGTTCTTTGCATTAGATCATTCAACTAATGGGCATGGATTAGCATGAATTGTCTCAAATTTGTTTGTTCTTTGCATTATATCGTTAAGTGGATGGGCTTGGGTTGGTTTGGATTGTCTCAAAGTTGTATATTCTTTTTCTAGATCATTCTACCAGTGAGCATGGGTTGGCATGGATTGTTGAAGAATATAGTCATTTGTTGTGAACATATGTTCTTTCATGAATTATATATATGTTTAGCCTGAGCCACTTATTGACCTCTTTAGTATCATAGAGTACAAGGTTACATGTTTGAATTGTTTTAATACAGATATACATCATAATTGTACAGATTTTGCAGCAGTTTGCTTTTTACACAAGGAATGTTTATTGTTGATAATGTGTGAAAAAAGGAACATGAAAAATGTCTTCTAAACCAGACTTAATGGAAACTATAAATTTTGATTTAAGCTTTCTTTTTGCTTCAGATTCTTAGTTCTACTGTTCATAGAAAAGCGTTCGGGTGGCCAGTTGTCCATAGTTTTTCATTCCATTGGCAAAATTCCTCCTAAATTGGTTTAAACATTATGAAACCTTACTCACTACTTCAATATTGATATTTAATTAAAATGCGCTCATTTCATCCAATATGTAGCCATCTTAAAAACCTTGTTTTCTTTACGCTGCTTAAATGGAAAGTAATTTTGAAATGTGGTTTTTATCGGACAAGTTCTTTTGGCACTTACTTGAGCCTAAATGAAAGCAATTAACCCTCATTGTAGCTGTCATAAAAATATTATCTCTACTTCCAAATCCATGGTTGTATCATCATAGGGTTTTGATGAATAGATGTCTGGTGATACCAGATTTGGTCCTGAATGAAAATGGTGCCAATCTGACATCCAGTATGCCCACCATAGCAGCTGATTTGACAATCTTGTTTTCACTGAAGAATATCAGAGAATGGTTTAAACATTCTGCAGTTAAAAATAAGAAATGTGCTTATTTTGAATTCCTGGAATTTCTTTTTCCCAGTAGAACATCAGTCCCTTCAGGGGAATCCTATTTTAAATTTGAAATATTACTGAATAATGTGTATTTTATAAAGTATACACGAAAATGGACTTGTCATGGATTCCTGAAGTTTCTTTTTGACTAGCAGAGTGTCAGCCCCTTCAAGAGACTCTTGTTCATTTAACATTTTGGAAAGAAATTTTAAATAATCATTTTGACAGGTTTAATAAATGATTGACAATTTGTCTTATTTGTAAATTGCCTTATTTCAGAGGCACAAATTAATGTTGATTAAACTTTTTCTTGAAAATTTGTACGTGATCTAGGAGTAAATGTCCTGAAGCAGTTTACCGATCCTCAGAAAAGCTATAAAATTACCAATATTTGTATCATATCTGATGTGATCATCTGTATTATTGCATTGCATCAGATGTAAATAATTTGAATGAGTGCTTACTCTTTTTTCTTCTAGAGATTGCGTATTTTTATGTGAATGTGGACAAAATGTATAAAACGGTTTACCAGTGTTATTGGGTACCTATAATTTTTCTTGCTTATTTCAAATCTTAATTAAACAAACAGGAACTTGCTGTAACATACACTTTGTAACACACGACATGCTCAGTTCTTTTTCCTTTCATTCATTCTGTCCATCATTTATTGTATTTGTTTTTTCAAATTATCTCTAGACTTCTTGTTATTAATTAAAGGGAAAGAATTCTGATATTCCATATTTTCCCAGGAAATAAAAGAACATTGATTAGCCCAAAAATACTCTTTATCATGTGCAGTACCAAATACAAGGCAGTAGAGAAAAAGCAATTTTTTTAGGTTATAGTTTTCCAAGATGTCTCATTTTGATATCCATTTCTTTGGTCTAAGGGATTTGTGCTCATAAATGTTATGTGCTGGTTAAAGTCTGCAGATACACATGGCATTAGTCATATTGACAGTGGAAGCAATTTCTCTTCACAGCACCAAAATGCACCTATGGTAGTAGTTCAGCGGACCTGTCGTTAACATAGTTATTAGAGCCTAGCCCTTCCAAGAAATAGGATTTCCTTCAGACCATATATACCAGATGTGTATGCTATGGAACATATATTTTTCTTGTTAAACAAGTCATTATAGTCAGACTTTATTATAATGTGAATCGGGAATCTTTTGCTTAATGTTAATAATTTTCACACTTACCAGCAATTCTTGTGCCTGATTTTAAATGTGCCCATAAAATTGTTCAGCACTTATGTTTTTCTTACAATAACTGATTACAAATAATACAGGTTTCTGACATTTAACTTTCACTCAGAAACATAAATAAAAATTGTTCATGTTTAAGATTCTATTGTTAAAGAAAACATTTTTTGGTTTTTTGTTATTTTTTTCCCTTTCAGGACAAACATTCTATTTATGTAAACTGTTAGGCAGAGCATATTTGATTAAGTTGCTATCCATTCTCTATCTTGGTTTCAGCATGAAAGCTTGAGTTTTACGAAAATTTTTGAAAGGTTTGTGGTGGAAGAAGAAAGGTAGAAATTAAGATTTTGCGATTAAAAGATCAAAAGCCAAGGTCACCATGGCTTGGAAAAGGAAATAGATTTTGTTAATAACTTGAATTACAAACCACATACCTGCACCACTTTGTAGATAACATATTGTTTTGACACAGAAGTAAGTCATAGATGCCAAGGTCATAAGGTCATGGTTGCTGTGACTTGAAGGAGGGAATGTAGTTTCTGTATAATAACTTGGATTGTTCATCATCTTTCAACAATATTCAAGGACAATTCATCATTGGGGCAAGAAAGAAAGAATCTAATTGTTTTTGGAGTTTTAAGTGCCCAAATGCACGTTTATTAAAATGTAATGGCAGCAGTTGTACCATTATGTTACTCTTGTTCCAAGAGTTTTAATTCCCAGCTGTTTAAGTAATTAACAGTACTTGTTTTTAAAAATGAGGTTCATATGTTTCAGAATGCTGATTGGTATTAGGTGGAGCCTTAACATGTACACAGCTTTTACCTGCCTCTGCAGTTTCCAACATGTTAATACTAACCACATGAATCTGTCAATCATATTCTTGCACATGACATTTTTTAATTTTCTGCTAGTACGTTTGATAATTTCTAAAAGGAAGAAAGCATAGAATCTGTAAGTGTGAATTTGATTAAGAAGTATTTTCTGATTATGAAGCTTGGATTAATATGTATAAGGTGTGATATCTAGTGTTTTGATATGTCAGATTTGAAAAAGAGCAAGTAAAGAATTTTATTAAAATGACCAAATGGACAATATGTTGACATGTGTACATCTGTATCATGGCAGTATTAAAACTTCCCAAAAATTCATTTCAGTGATGGAGACTTACTGTTATCTCTCTTTGAATGTGATGTACTTCTTAACATTTCTTGTATATAAATGAGTTGGAACAGTGTGATGAGTTTTCACAAGGTAGACAATATGAACTTTATTTATTCTGGCATTAAATGCACTGCATATCATAATGAGCTATATACAACCAGCAGCTATATATTGGGTTATGGTAATGTTACATTTTTGTGAAATTATAGTGTTGGTTCTTAATGGTGAATGTCTGCATCTTTGAGAGAGATCTTATTTTACACTGTATCAAGAACATTTTTTTTTTAAAAAAGTACTTTCAAAAATGCAGTTTCTCTGACTTAGACTCTTGTGTTTGAGGTCGTCTAAGGGCTTGATGCCATTTTTCAGTAAATGATAAACTAGCTGTCCAGGGTGGCCAATATATCTGGTGGAGGAAGTATTCAGGGAAACCCCCGGATACTGACCTGTGGGAAGCAACTGGCAAGCTTTCTCATATACCCACATTGTCCAAACCCCTGAAAAATGAACTCGTACAGACAGACAGAGCTGAACTGGATGTGATCCATAAAGGCAAATACCTTAGACCACCCAGGTCTCCAGTTTAACTAAAGAAATTTAAATCTATCTTATATAGTTTCCTTGGAATTGATAGGTCAGATGGAATAAATCCTCATGCAGACATGATTACAATCATTAAGGGAAGATATCTGAGCATTCAGCTATATTATCTATTTTCATTAACCTTGGGTTTCATTTTCTCAGTAAGCAATGATAGGAGTAATAATTCATCAGGAACATGTTGGGCTACTTCAGCAAAAATATATCCGGTAGACAACAAGCTAGCAAATAAATTTTGCATACATTGACAGCTGTCTTTGCCATTTATTTAGTTTTCCTGCTTCCTTAACCATCAAACTGTTGTAAAAAAAAAAAGAAGATAGCTGCACCCTTTCCCCATTGACCCAATTATGGTTGGATTCAGTGTTAATTGGCTGAGCAACACAAGTAGGTTATTTAGTGCTTAGGCAAATTGGAGTAAACTGCCTTACCCAAGGACACACCATGGTAGCTGACTCTTGACTTAACAGTAGGATTTGAAACTGCATCCATTTGATTATGAGTCCAGAACACTATCCCCTGTGTAACCGTGGTGTCTGCCTCCATTGGTCACTTCTGTCAGCATGCAGGAGAGTGCATTGGGTGTAGTCTATATCCCCATGTCCACAGGGAAGAAATAATGACCTGACATGAGATAATTCTGAGACTTAAAATTTTTTATATACTTAAGAAAACCCCATACACTTTGTGCTTTTAAAATCTGCCAAGCTGTTCTGGTCGTTATTTAAATTGTAAATCATTAAGATGATCAACGTAATAATAAATACTTGAACTTGACCCATGCGGATCTGGATAAGTTTAAAGGTAGATCATGCCTAACATAAATATAATTGGCTTGTACACAAGGATAATTTATACAGGAAAATGGGCATACCTACTGGAGTGGCAGTTTTTATGTCATGCCTTTTTTCAAAACATATTTGAATAATAGTTTTCACATTTGGGTGTTTTAGGTACTGCTCCATTTGACTGGATGAAAACTTGGTGATTAGCCTAATTGGAGTTACAAGTGTGAACATTTAATAGGATATATATTGCTTCATTAGCTGAAATACTCTTCACAGCTCCATGGCCACATTTTGGTATTGAAAATATTTTTTAATCAAGTGAAGATGAATGCTTATAGTATTTTCACTTCTAACTTGTTGATCGCACTGGGAAAAATCAGTTTTTCTTCCTTGCCTCAAATATGGCATGTTACAGTAATCTTTATAATTGTACAAGTGTATGTTAATTATCTTTTTATGGAAAAAGTTCTTGCCCTTTCTTTCTTAAATCAGCAGCACTGTAGATTCAGTTTCTTTAAGCTGTTTTGCTTTTTTCTTTCATATTTTTTGTACATCCTTATACCAATTAGGGGTCTTGAGATGAAAATATAGCAGGCGAGTTATTGTTTGAGTCTGTATTGTTACGATGATAAATGGCAATATTGAGGTGTAGTTAGTTTTTAAATTGCTCAAATCATGTGTTAATTATGAAATGTTTTTACATTATGTCATGTAAATATTGGCTGTTTCACCACATTACATCAGTTAAGTGATCTGTGTTATTGTGCATACGGTGACACTTGTTACATTAGTAGTGCATTATTTTCTTGAAAAGTCGGATGCTACATGTTCTAGGAAATGTGAGAATTAAAAAGCTTCTAGTCGGCAAACTGGTCTCCAACTGCAAAACTAAAGCATTTTTTTTAAAGTGAAAAAGGTAGTTTGAATAACATCCGAGAACTCTTATTGGCATCAACCAGCCTAATCAGTCTTGCCATCAGCCATAGAAGGACATTTTTTACCAGCAGCCTACAGGAAATGTTTTCATTGTGGACTAGTATTGGTTTTTTTCAAATAACGTGCTTACAAATACTACAACTTTACGGGTAGATATCAATGGACAAACTAAAACTGGCTTTGCACCAGCAGCTAGAATTGTTACAAACTTTTCTCTGACACTCTGTGAAAGGAATCCTTTCAGTACATGTTGCTAATATGAACAAAATTTTTCAATCTCTGCTGTGTGAAGGGTATCTGGGATTGTACAGGCATATAAAGGTGCTATTGCAATATTGCAAGCAATATAGATTCATCTTCATTCTGGAATTAATGTTCATATTGTACTGATCAATAACATGTGCAAAGTCACTATTAAAACAAAAAATAAAACTTTCCTTTTCCTTCTCAATTTAAATTAGCCTGATTTTCAAGCCATAGGGCTAATAAATTTTTCAATCGTAAAATGACTCTTGTCAGCTTTTTTTTTTTTTTTATAAAATGGCAGGTCATATTCCCTTATTTTCAAGCAACAAAGCCAGTACTTCTGACATTGTTGTCACTGTTAAGATGATGACCATTTTATTTGGGTTATTAAAACCAACGATTTGAAAATTCAATTACCATTAGGCAGCCATCCATTACTGGAAGCCCATATTGCCCTTTCACCAAGTCTTTGCTTGGAAGCAGGTTCATTTCTTATGTACATGTAATTGTTTTAAAAAACAGTCTCTTTGTAATGGAGGCATTGAAAGGGTACACTGTTGATGTTAATATATACATGTATATCTGCTAACTGTGATTTTGAAAATTGTTGGAGATGAACACACCTTCATTTATATCTGATCCAAACTGTACTGTGTGAAATTGATTTTTTTTTTCAGAGTCTTTATCATATATTTTATGTTGTACAAGAATATATTATATATATATAAATATATATGTATAGAAAGAGAGATCGATGCTTCTTTGGAAGGACTACATTATCAGGGTCATTCACAGAGTTCTGATAATGCTGTTAATTTTTTTATTCATATGTGTCATTAACTTGATTTTAAAGGCTACTTTGCATAGAAAATCAGATCTTATCAAAGATAATCTGATAAATTCAAAGGCTTATTTTAGACCAGTGAATATTTGTAGTAAAGAATGAAATGCAATAAAATGTCTATTATAATACATAACAATTGTGTATTCTTTTTTAAGAATTACTGTAAATCTGATTAAAATTAAATCTCCTGGGTGAAGATCTTACAGCGACCGCTTAGGGGTCATGTTCTGGTGACCATTGAATTAGACAATGGAAATGGGCTTTCAGAAATTTGAAAGTGAATCAAATCGATAGACACACACTGATGCTCTTCATTTCTACTTCTCAGCAATGATATAAGGCTTAATCCTATTGGCTGGTAAAATTGGTGATTATGGTAACAACATAGGTCATCAGAACACAGAACATGACCTCTATGCAGTCACTGTCAGATCTTCACGGAGGATAGTAAAGATCTGATTTTAATGAGATTAGAATCACTGTTTCTTGGGGTAAAATTAATCTTGGAACAATCAAGAGTGATCCATTGATGTTTTCAAACATCATGAAGCACTATAGTTCAAAATTAGAACAGGTTCTCAAATCTGAAGTTAAGAACAAAAGAAGACAGGAGTCTTGTTTTAACATCATTGAAACATTGTTGCTATGCAACGTTACAGATTACAGCATAATCCAGAAACTTCAGATTTCTTAATAATAATAACTTGATGAAAAAGCTCTAAGTACTTTACAACATCAAGTAGCACATAGTAACATAGAAACGTTTGCATACAGACAACATTAAAGCGCATGAAAATGTCTTACAACACTATAGAAACAGATGAATTATGACACAAAAATAACAACATGAAATGGGTTTACACAAAAATATCCAAAACACAAAATGAGTTTACAATACAGTTTAAATTGAAATAAATTCTGACAAATGGATGAATGTCAAATTTATATTTGCTGGTGGAAAATATGTTTTTGAGAGCACTTTTGAATGTGAGTATTGTCTCTGTTTTCTGAGACAGGGAGATCAGTCCAAGTAACTGGGCCCTGATATGCAAATAAACGTTGTCCACAGGACTTAGTTTTTACTTTGGAACTACTAAGAATATGAGTGTCAGATAATTAGTGCAGTCTTCTTGCAGGAGTATGAGTGAAATCAGGTAGGTATTTCGGACTAGAAGCAGTCATTGAAATGTAACAGAGCGAAGAAATTTTGTGTTCGATTCTACTGCGTATCAGTAGGCAGTGGAGTTTGTGTAGAAGTGGGGAGGTATGATTTGTTCTCGGTGCTCTATGATCTTCGATGCAGCGTTTTGGACCTTTTGAAGTTTCTGCAAAAGGCACAGTGGTAGGCCGAAGAGAAGGCTGTTACAATAGCAGAGTCTAGAGAGTATTAATGAACACGGGTTTTGTGGCTTCACTGTGAGAAGATTGTGAATAGTGCTGATGCGTATCAACTCCATGTATGCTGCTCTACAGGTGTTCAGGACATGCTGGTGCAGTGAGAGAGAGAGAACTATCAAAAGTAACACCTAGGTTTCTAAGAGATTGCCTAAATATAATGGAAATATCGCAGACATTAATTCTAGTACACACACACACACACATTCTTGGGAGGCAACAAAAATGGCCTCGGTTTTATCATGATTCATTTGTAGCCTATTACACCTCATCCATGACTTAACATCACATATGCACTTTTCTTTGCTTTGAATGGTGCATGCAACTTCATTTGGACAGCTAGATTTGTTGAGTGTCGGCGGCATACAGCTGGTGGGACACAGGATGGTTATTTATGAAACTTGATGGACCTGTATGTATAGAATAGAAAGAATTGGTCCTAGAACGGAACCCTGTAGGACACCATAACAAAGAATATCTGGGCTGGAATGTTTACCATTTATTGAAATTGATTTCTTTCAGTCAGATACGACTTGAACCACGATACGAAGCAGTACTGTGGATGCCAAAAAACACGCTGCAGACACTGAAACAAGATATCATGGTAAATTTTATCAAAGGCTGCGGACATGTCTAGTAGTGTGAGTACTGAAATCTTACAAACATACGAAGCGGTTGAAGGTCATTAGCAACTTTTAGGAGGGCAGTTTCAGTGCTAAGTTTAGTGCTGCGACAGGGGCTATTAGCCGACTGAAAATTATTAAAGAGATTGTGTAAATTTAAGTGAGCTTCTACTAGAGACAGAACTGCTATTTCTAAGACTTTTTACATGAATGAGAGGTTATAGACGGCGATAGTTTTTCAAGTCGTTCGGGTCAAGGTTTTTTTATTCTTTCAAATAGCAATGATTTAGGAATAAGTTCACATGACCTTGGGGCACTCTTCTTTAGGACTAATCGTAGAAAATCCGTAGATAATAGGCAGTAATGCTGTGTATGGAGGTTGTTGAAATTCTGTATCATAGCTGTAAGGTGATGATGGTTCGGTTTATATAATGCTCTGGAGTTGATCTCTTGATGGATTTCACTCTGTCGCGGAAGTAATTAGCAAACTGATTGTTTGGCGAGGCTGTGCTTGGAAGTGTCCACTTTGTGGGTGGCTTGCAACTAGGATAAGAAAGAGGACTTTTTATGGGGTGGGTTAAAGATCAACGGTCAAAACGACTGAAAAAAAACTAATTTGGGTTCGACACATTAACATTATTTTCACACAGTACACCTAGACCAAACATTGTGCGTGGTTTGCAATTTTGGAGTCAACAGTTGAAGTCACTGTGACTGAAAGAATAAAAATGGTGTACGGAAATCACCTGATTCTGAATGGGTGGAATCGCTGACACATGGAAGGAAGTTGTCAGCTTTCGCAAGAGTGGAATCCCAGGCACTCCCCAGTGGAGGGAAGTCACCAGGAATCAGCTGTGAATCCCAAGGGAAGAAGTCTTCTCTGCGCTTGGGTAAACCATTTTGAACAGGGTTACCACACATTTTGAAGCAAACATATAGAGGTATTTTCCAGGTTTCTAGCTCTACTGTTCAAAGACCTAAAGAGCTTATGGGTAGTCCGTCATCCATCGTTTTCGGTCCATTAGCAGTTTATTATCGCTTCTTCTCTAAAATTAGTTCGAGAATTAGAATGAAACTTTACGCATTCATCCCATGATCTAGCTGGTCCTAAATGAAAATGTTACCACAACCAGTATCTTGTTTATCACTACTCCTCCTCAGTGGATGGTCAACATGGGGTTTTCACTTAAATACTTCTTAAGAAGTCTTAATTGAAAAAGTTGCAGATCAAACTTCGAGTATGGCCTTCAGGGCAGCCATCTTGAGCATTTTGTTATCGTTGCTCCTCCTGAATGGATGGTCATGACAACATAGGATTTCCATTTAAGGATTTATTATGGAGTCCAGTTGGTCCTAAATGAAAATGATGGTGGTCTAAGGTTCAATATCTTCTCTCTACTTTCTTGAATGTGTTCATATCCACATTGGGTTTTCATTGGAAGACATCTTAAATGAAAACGGTGTCAATATGATCTCTAATATGGCTGCCATTATGACCATCTTGGAAATATTATCACAACTTTCCTTTAAGATGACTGATAATTTTGACATTATCCTTTTACCAGAAGACTTTGTGATATTTAGTTGGTCCTAAAAGGAAATGTTGCGAATGTGATACCCAATATGGCCACCACGGTAACCGTCTTGAAAATCATGTTATTGTTACCCCTCCAAAACACAAAGTCATATCAATATGGGGTTTTCGCTAGATTTTTTATGATATCTTGTTAATCCTAACGTAAAATGGCCCGGATCTGACATCCAATATGACCACAATGGTGGCCATTTAAAAATCTTATATCTACTCATCTTAAATGGAAAGTCGTTTTGACATGGGGTTTTCATCAGAAAAGTTATTATGTGTCTAGTTTGTCCGAAATAAAATTATTAAAACTGGCCGTCAATATGGCCACAATGTAATGGCTGTTTTGAAAACATTCTTATGTCTACTCCTACCAAATGGATGGATATATCAAAATGGGGATTTTACCAATAGATTTCGTATAAATGGTCCTAACTTAAAATGGTACCAAACATACATCCCATATGGCTTCCATAAGGGCTGTCTTGAAAAACTTGCTGTAACTTCTGTCCCTGAATGGATGGTCATATTGACAACGGGGTTTTCACCCAATGACATCTAGTGATGCATTCTTTGACCTAAACGAAAATGGTACCAATCTGACGTCCAATATGTCCATCACGTCATCTAATTAAAAAATCTTTTATTCACTGAAGAATATCAGAGACGGTTTCAACACGCTGCAGTTCAAAGGAAGAAATGGCTTTATCTGGAATTCCTGGAAATTCTTTTCGCTCATTAGAGCATCAGTCCCTTTGAGAGACTCTTATTTAGCTCTACTGAATATAGCCGATGAGAGCTGTGGGATGGTCTGTTGCCCGTTGTCTACCCATCCGTTAGTACAGGTTTTGTTATCGTTACTTCACCTAAACTAGCACATGTTTGTTAAAGCTACTACTGGGAGGATTACTTGATACACAGAATCCCATGACCTAGCTGGCACTAAACATAAATGGTGCTGCTGAACCAGCCAATGTGGCCACCACAGGGGCCATCTTGAAAATCTCTGCTTCTGAATGTTTTGTCATATCAACATGTGGTTTTCATGAAAAGACTTCTTATGATGTCAAGTTGCTCCTAAGCGAACATGGTGCAGATCGAATCAAATATAGACACCGCAGCAGCCATATGAAAATATAGCTTGGACGGAAATTCATACTGACACGGACTTTTCACCATAAGATCTCGTATGATGTATCGTTGCTCCTAAATGAAATGGTGCCAATCTAATGTCAAATTTGGCCACCATAGCAAACATCTTGAAAATATTGTTATTGTTACTCCTCCTGAATGCATGACCATTTCAATATGAGGTTTCGACTAAACAAATATTTTGATATCTAGTTGGTCTTCCGCGAAAATGGTGCTGCTCATACATCTAACATGGCCGCCACATTTGCCATTTTGTAAATCTCGTTATGACTACTTTTCTTGAATGAATGGTCATGTCAGCATGGTGTTTTCACTGAAATACATCGTAAGGTGTTCATCAGAGCATAAATGAAAATGAATGGTACCAATCTTGCTTACAATATGGCTATCTTTGCAGAAGGACTTCTTACGATGCCAGTCTGATATCCAATATGGCGACCATAGCGGCATCTTGAAAATCTTTACATTACTTCTCCAAAACGGAAAGCTATAGCAGCACAAGAAAATCACCAGAAGATTTCGTATGATGGTCCTAAATTAAAATAGCGCAGATCTTACATCCAATATGGCCACTATGGCGGCCATCTTAAAATCATGGAAGGTCCTTTTTTCGTTTGGGTTTTCACTAGAAGAATTCTTATGGTGTCTAGCTGGTCTTTGATGACAATGATGCAAACTGATCCTCATTATGACCACTATGGTGGCCATCTTGAAAATATTGTTATTTTTACTCCTCCCAAATGGTTGGCCACATCAACATGGACTTTTTACCAGAAGACCTTTTATGATTCCTAGTTGCTTCTAACTGAAAATGATGCCTATCTTAACTCCAATGTGGCTGCCACGACAGCCGTTAAGAATTTTTTTGTAAATACTCCTCCTGATTAGATGATCATATTGACATGATGTTCTTACCAAGAAGACTTGTAATGAGGTCTATTTGGTCCTAAATGATAACCATGGTATCACTCTGACAACCAATATGGTTTCAACGCTCAACAGTTAAAAGGAAGAAATGGGATTATGTTGAATTCAGTGCAATTTTTTCGACCAGTAGTCGTCAGTCCCTTCGAGGGACTCTTGTTCCTGGATAAAATTAATTTTTTTTTTCTTCAAAGTTCACTAACGACCAATCCTGAAAACAATTAAAAATGTCCATTTTTTTTTATCGAAAAGCTTCTTTTTTTTTTTTTTTTTTGTTTTGACTCTGCACTAGACATGAGACCATATACTAAACCAAACGATGTATCACTAGATATAAGTATACATTTTGAGATTCATATAAATTTGCACGTAACACGTTTTAATTTATAGAATAAGAATAAAATTATTAATTTTACGCTGCTCTACTGCTTATGTTAGTGTGAAATAATCTTTTAGAAAGGTGTTGTTTTAAATTTTGACAATATGCCCATAAAGTTTTATACCTTTTTATGAAAAGAAGGAATTATTTTTTTTATTAAAAAATCCAGTTATGCTTGTCTAATAAAATGTTTTTCTTGAAGTGCTATTCCTTGGGTCGTTTATGTTGCAAAAGATACGCATCCATGTTATCACTTTACTAGATCCACATAGTTCACGTATCACTACACTAAAACCTCTAGCGCTGATACTAGAAGAGTTTGAAACCTGTGTCTTCACTCTGAAAATAACATTTGCATTTTAATATAAAGTTTGCGTCTGGTGTCTGTGTCAAAGACGAAGTGGGCTTCCTTCGCGACATGTTCTGAAAAGAAGGCAGATTAGGCAAAAGTAACCGATGATTAAGTTACGGTAGAGGTTTTGCTGTGTTGAGCTCCAGAGCATGGTAAGAGTAGAAATACACAGAGGTATATTTCCTTGTGCGAATTTGCATTCAATCGGTCGTGGGACGAGAGTAACATTTTACTCGGCACAACCGATTATTAGGCGGTCACGACGAGAGGGCGAGTGGATTTCCCGGGCCCTGCTTAAGTCTGGGTGATCTACCTATACTTTGAATCTAATCCTACAATAGACTTGGGTTTTTTAAGCAACTTTTTCAATGACACCCAGAAAGTGGGATTCTGCTCTGACGATTACTCGAACAGTAAAATTCATCGCAAAAATTACTTGGGGGTGTAGAAAGTTACTATTGACGATAAGGCTTTGTACTGTGTTCCCAGTGTGAACTAGCAAACAAAAAACAACGATTTATCACTATACATTTCGTCAACTTTATAAGTCACAAAGGGAACTGGAGAAAATCTGTTTTCCTTTAACGTTTACCGATATCGAACGTAGCAGAAAACGCGTGGGCATTGTCATACTAGATTGATCTTATCTTCTACATTAAAAGAGATGTTTAAATGGACTAAGGGATACTTCTCTCTCTCTCTCTCTATATATATATATATATATATATATATATATATATATATATATATATATATATATATATATATATATATATAAGTATATGTTGTTATTCATTCACTGCACTTTCAGAAACTGATATTGTCTAGTCTGGGCTCTGGGGAGAATCGTTTTCCCTATTTTAATAACTGCTAAAGATAGTGTACTTTAGACTAATTCGGGCTGATTTTCGAGCACACAGGAACAGCCATTTTGGTTAGCTGTGTGCTTAGATCATGTACAATTTCCACAAGCACAATATCCAAAGAAATTGAAGTCACAGTACATGAAAGTAACATAAAGGTATGCCAACATTCTCTCCAATATGCATGTTGCAAATGCAAACAACTTCACACTAAACCTGTCACTCTCACAAAAGTACATAATATCTGTAGAGAGGCCCCTATGTTTAGTACAAGCACCCGAATGACCCATAGAACAATCGTATCTTAACTGACTGAAAGAGTTTCTCAAGTTCCTGTAAGAACGCAATAAATTTAATTCTCGATCACTTCAATTGCAACACAATTATGTATTTTTCTGTCATAAAGATTTTCCCCGACTTTAATCAATATTTGGGAAACAAATATGCTTTTCCCGGTCAGGAATAAACCTAATCTTTTTCCCAAATTTTTCCCAATTTCCCGGTAGCATGTGAACCCTGTCTTAAATATCGGGTTTGTCGGACTTCGTTTCCCCTAACAGAGACTCCCCAGTAAGTCTGACCGGTCACATATGTACCGGATAGCAGTCGTCGGGTATTGTGTCAAGTGAAAGGCATCGAATATCTGTCACCGGCCAACGGGTACTGGCAGCTGGGTAATGTCTTAAGTGACTCTCTCCGATAGTCTGTCATAAACACAGAACACTAAATGCTTATAACTGGGCACCGATTGCCGGGTATTGTGATTGGTATCTCCCGTTTTCGGTTTTTGGTTACCGAATACACGCCCACCCACCCACCCCAGCTCTCTTTACGTTTCTGTGTAATCCCAATGCGGAACGGACTCTGAGTTTGGATGACCCGTCAAGCGGAATGGATCGGGTTGACAACTCTCATTTCTCGATGTTTATATTCAGCCCCATTGTGACTCGGGATTTCCAGCATCCGGTGGTGAGTCAACCATGTCTCACTTTCCTACCATAACTCCAGGGATAATTTTGCTATGGCTTCACTGATCGGCGGACCGGGTCGGCTGTAGGTCATGTCTGCCCACTCCGGCCTTGCTATCCAGTGAAGGTGAGGGGGACCGCCACCTGCTTCCTCCTTTGTGGAGTTGAAATCGTCAGTCCTCTTCTCAAGGGACTCTCAATTCTAAAGTATCTGACTCCAAGGAGGCATATGAGGCGGAGTAATTGTTTCTAATCCCGATAGCAAATACAGGACATCGAGCTATCAATTTAGGTTGACAAAGATGAGTTCTTACAAGAACCAGTCACTTCGAGCTATTCGACTCTTTTGGGGTCCCCATCTAACGGCATGTGACGGAGGAGCAGGAAGTGTAGACCATTGATAACGAAGAGTACTGCCTCCTTTCCCCAGATCTGTGTCTAAAACCCTCAGGATCATCGGATACCAGGGTCCTCTCCAGTGTGTAAAGGATATCCATGGCACAGCCTAAATCGGACCTTCTGTTACTCCCTCATTCAAGGATAGTGAGTGGGGTTAACAGTTGTCTCGAGACAGCGAACGGACCAGACAGTAGAAAGGTTTGCCTGTCTCATCTATTACGCTTCGGTCCCTGATTTCAGCCTCCAGGTAAATCCCCCGCCTTGAACTCCAATTAAGGCTTATTTAATGTCTAATGGGTCCTCATCCTCCGGTACTTCGACGTTGGTTGATACTTCTGAAGATCTGCCTCTCCTTCGCGAGAAGGTCACTTGTCTGGTCTAATTCCCAACCAGGAAACGTCGGATCTGATCCATTCTCAAAATTTTGTTTTCGAGGAAATGGGTACTCTCATCGGTTCAGATTCTCCGGAGGAAATTTCACAAATACCTTCTCGCATCTCAAGACTGGACGAGAAGAATCTCTCTCTCTCTCTCTCTCTCTCTCTCTCTCTCTCTCTCTCTCTCTCTCTCTCTCTCTCTCTCTCTCTCTCTGAATGAGGCAGCGGACTAAGTTTCCCTAGGAAGGCTTCATATGCGGCCTCTCCAGTTTTGCTTCTAACACACTGGACACCTCATATGGACCCGTGTCCACACGGATCCTCTTGGTGTCCAAATATCGTCACCAACTGAGATGGTACAAAAATCGGGGCAGGTTTCTAACTGGAGTTCCGTTTCATGTATCGAAGCCTCACTCCTACCTTTACGTCGAGGCCTCAGATTCAGGTTGGGGTGTTTACCTAATGCCCGAGCAGGCAGTCATTCAGGGCCATTTGTCTCGGGAAGAATCTTCCCTTCCGATCATGGGTGCGTCTGCCACATAAGACATCACTGCGTCATGGCCGTTAAGGAAAACAACGTCCGTCGTAGCGTACCTAATTTGTCAAAGGGGCGCTCATGTCCCTTCTCTCTCCTTGAACATGTGGAACTTCCTCCGCTGTGGGTGGGGTCTATTTGTAACCGTGTAATACCTGATATTATTGGTCACTTCCTTCTACACTCCACGCTCTGCTCTCCTTTCAATCTCGGTCTAAGTCGAAGAAGGACGATATTCCGATATAGCAGTGCAACGGAATAAGAGCAGATAGTTTATTACATAATTAAAACTTGTTTTAGGTCCAAAACTACCTTTCTGCATAAATAAAGTTAGTTTTAGACTGAATACCGTGACCAAAGTTTATGGAGAGCTTGCACTTCAGGTATGACAGGGGCCTACCTAGGTCATTTTCGAGGTCATTGTGGCTGAAATGGTTTTTCAAAATAGCTTTTTTATCCAGTAAGTCCGTGACCAAACTGTATGGGTGGCTTGCACATAGAATAATAAAGAAACCTGTATATTACGGGGTCTAAAGGTCAGAGGACACGGTTAAGGTAAGTCTAATAAGAAAATCTTGGTTTTTCACATTGCTTATAGTTCAAGACCACATACCATGACCAAAGGTCGAGGGTATTGAGATTCGTTGGTCAATGATGTGTAATTCATGGCGCTCTTGTATGAGAGCAAAGTTTGCAATGTTTGCCTTGGATGCCACGATAATGCTTTCCTTTTCTTTGTATTCCAACAGAATCAATTAGGGATTTGACGTTGATTTAAAACTGTGTATAATCTAGTCACGATGTTATTTTATTATATTGGAAATGCTAAAATGTTGATAAAGACCTGCTACAAATATCGCAAAAGGTTGAATATTATTTCAATGTCTACTTATTAAATAAGAAAATTTGCGAGTTGTTTTACTTCATTTTTGACGTGAATACTATGCAATTTTATCAGTTTACCAGACTTCATAGGCTGAAAACAAAATGGCCTCCTTTGCACCAACAATCACGCATTGTATTGTGCATGTAAAATCAATAGGAGGCTGAAAGTAAAGAATATCATCACAGAGAAAATCAGTCAGGAAATATACTATTATTTGTGATAACAGATGCCAATCACGTACAAACACAACAAACACAAAATTTTGCATGAATATAATAAACTATCGTTCTGTGCAGTTCTAAAGAATTTTCTTTCAAGTCATATTTATAGAAGTGCTTATGGCTTATATGGATACTATAAATGAAATGTTACTGCTATGAACTTGTGATCAAGCTGATGTGATTTTTAGGCCCGCCATAACTACTGCTTCCTTGATTTTTCAGCTTTTGATGGCCTGGCAGCTCATCTACAGAGAATTTTGAACCTTGAGAACTGACATAAAACATAGTATGCAACACACTCTCTGTGTCGTAAACAAACTTCAAAGATACAGCCTGGATACAAAAACTGAATACCTTAACATTTAAACAGAACCATGGAGTGGTATATGAAACACCGTCAGCCTGGAGATGACAGTGTCGTTAACTTTGCAGATAGGTTCTTGACAGTGATATAAAACACGCCATCCGTATTATTTTATTTTAATTATTTAAACAGCTTCTGAACTCCAGCCCAGCCATGAAAAATGATACTGGCCATAAAAACTGGATCAAAAAGTGTAAAGTGACATAAGCTTACATCATGATGCATGAATAAGCAAAATTCCATCTCGCTGTTCTTGAGAATTTTAGAGTTAGAGTACTGACGCAAAAGTAAATAATATTGATCTATGATCAAAACATTGATGAAAATACCAACAAAATTAAATAACACGTTCAGAAGTTATTAGGTAAACACAAGGTTAGTTAAACTAACTTCAATGAGTTTCGAGTTACAGTCATAAATGAAAAGCAAATAAGCTTCCCATGTGAGTTTAATCTTGCTGATTGAACCATGCTATTGATAGCTGATACGACCATGCTATTGATAAAACATGATAGGTACAATTGCTGCATCCTCAAGCTCTGATTTTACAGGGGTAATAGGGGTGCACACACACAGAACTTACATTGATCTGAGACCCAATAGGTGGACTTAGAGATAGGTCCATGAAAGTGCCAAGTTACAACAGTATTAACGAGCTGATATGCCGACTTTGATGTCTATTACTGTATTCAGAAGATTGCTCAAACAAATTTACTACTGTCCACCTTTGACCTTCAAAATGAAGGGGGTCAATTTTACACTTTTGTGTTACATATGTGTAATGGTTCACAAGTATTCAAACCACTACTTCTATCAGATTCAGAGTTACAAACAGCACACACTTAAAGTAATTGTAACCTTAATATATGACATCAAGCTTCAAGAAATAATAACAACACACTCTCTAGTTCCAATAAAATTTACGAAATATCATCCAGCCAATAGGCTAGTTTCAGTAAAGATTCCAAGCAGAGAATTATTAGAAAATTTGGTACAAAACGACACAAGCAACCATTCATAAAGATTTAACATTTTCTTCAAGATATATATAGGCATGGTCACTTGTACAGTTTTCGCACTAGATGACTGCTTGGGTAACCATCAAATTCTGTGTTATCTAAGGTGAGATAGGGGACAATACCTAGAATTACATAAATTACACGGCAGAGCATATCACCCAGGCTTCCAAACACACACACACACACACACACATATATATACTTATATATATATATATATATATATATATATATATATATATATATATATGTGTGTGTGTGTGTGTGTGTGTGTGTGTGTGTGTGTAGGCTGGGGATCTCAACAGTTTCCAAGTGTTGACCCACGAGAATGTCTCCTTCTACTAATGCTCTTCAACTTATGTGTGGTTAAAGGGTGGGGATCTCAACTGCTTCCAAGCTATGACCCAAGGGGCAGGCCATCAATCTAAGGGGCATGATACTGGATATATATTGGATATACCAGTATGTTTGGTTTCTTCAAACCAATATATCATTATTTGGTGGGGAACTCAACAGTTTCAAAGTTGTGACAAAGGGTAAACTTACCCACAGGGACCATTCATGGGGCGAGACCAAAGAGTGTAACCCCAAAGTCCAATGCATATGTTATTGCATTAACCCTGAAAATGACACAAACCAACGTTCAAATGTCTACCTACAAGTCTTCAAATCTTTAGACTTTTACAAATAAAATAACTATTCCTATACATTGATCCCTTCCCCAAGAGCTATAATAAACATTTCAAAACCACTATGTATATCTAAAGACCACCCAAATCATATCCCAAAGTTTGATGTTCGTGTCTTTAATGGCGTGGAAGATATAATGCATTACCAATGGTGGGACAGACAGACTGGAAAACATAATCCCTGTCTTTTTAAAAGATACTTGGGAACAAAAATAATGTTACTTTCTTTTTCTTATTTATTTTCAATGATAATTATTCGATAAAAATCGTGTTAAATTTTAAAACTTATTTAAACATCGAGACCGTCAATGACAATTATAAAAAAAATTTCCAATATTATTAATACTTAGAGAAAAAGCTTTGGTTGACAAAGTACACCTGATATAAACCAGCTATTCATCACATGAAAAACACACAATTTATTTGTATCTGAGGTTAATTAACTACACTCATTAACTATACTGACAAGACTTCTATTTTTCTTTTCAGTACTAGTTATACTTTTATTATGACTACAAACAACATAAACTCTAGCAGAAATATTGTTTTCCATCTACCCTATTAATATGATATTCCAGTTGTCTTTCAATTCTTCATAAAATAAAAATGTTACATTCATCAGTCATGCATGTAAAAGGAATTGTTGTTAGGTACAGACAAACAGTGAATGGGAAAAGGAAAACTGCAAATAACAACCTATGCACACTGCATTTGAATAATAATAATAATAATAATAATAATAATAATAATAATAATGTTGTTGTAGTTGTTCTTATATTTAGAAAAATAAAACTTTTACAGTTTGTGGTTTTTGTGTGAATCTGTCAGTAGGTTATTTCATGGTATTAGTGGGAATCTGTCAGTAGGTTATATCATGGTATTAGTGTGAATCTGTCAGTATGTTATTTCATGGTATTAGTGTGAATCTGTCAGTAGGTTATTTCATGGTATTAGTGTGAATCTGTCAGTATGTTATTTCATGGTATTAGTGTGAATATGTCAGTAGGTTATTTCATGGTATTAGTGTGAATCTGTCAGTAAGTTGTTTCATGATATTTGTGATGCCTGAGTTCTTTAGATTATTAGGTACTGAAAGTCATCTAAAGTTGGCAACAAAGAAAATTTGACAATTGACAAAAATACTGAAATTATTATTTACATTATGAAATTGGACAGCAACACTGTTTTACATAAAAACATTCATACAACCCATCTTTTTCCTTTTCTCAAGATCACAAAATTAAGTGTACTTTGTAAACAGAAATTACACTCATTCACTGGATGCACTGCAGGAAAAGTATAGATCTGACCAAGGTAAAAATATACGTATCATCCGTCACCATAACAGTTAAACTTCTCTCAGTGTCAGCTAAGTTCAAAACGAGTCTAACATATGCGAGTCATTGCCAGCCATATTCGTTTGAATAATTCTGTCAAACAATGGTTTTTAAACGTCCTTTATGTGACGTGGTACCCGAAAAAAAAAATGAATAAGGAATATACACTAAAACAAATTCATGAAGCATGCTACCTTGTTCAGTGCATCTGCATTATATGCAATGCACAACGAAGAACTGTTAGTATAGCAACTGAATTGGAGTTTAACAGTAACAGTTCTCTGAATTAAACAATATTAATGACATTAGAAACAGTTTATAGAAACAGTTTATGGTTATGTAAATAGCATGCACTGCAGTCATGCACTCAATTAAAGGTCAAAATAACTTGTATGTATATATATATATATATATATAT
>JAECUM010005347.1:0-99368 GCA_016617855.1 Megalonaias nervosa | reverse complement strand
GTTCAGGTGACATGGACATGAACAAATTTAAAAATTTCTTTTCAAAAGCACAAGCTGCTCCCTTTGGTTTTGTAACAATAAATTTACATGATCCGAGGTCAAGATATCGTAACGGACTTGATACAATTTTTGGATAAAACCATAGCAGCAGAGAGGGTGAATGACATACGCGTAGTGACCAGATTGTGAAAAAATCAGAAAAAATCTGGTCAATTAGAGAAGTTTTTACTGTTAAAGCAAAAACTTTTTTTTCAGCCTTCGTAGGAACCCTTAAATTTCAAAAATGAGGTCTCTACAAAGTTGTAGGGTCCACCCTCTCTGCTGCTCGTCTAGTGTTCATGTAAATAACTGGTAGGTCATTCATTTAATCTTCGAGTGAATAGACAATTTGCAGCAAATTATATCCCCTAGTCTGATTGGCCTCATCAAGATCAACCTGCCTGTAAAATGTGGTTGAAATCCAATAATGATTAAGTTTTTTTGCAGAAAGTAATGTTAGTGGGTCTGACAGACAAGGGCTGTAACTCCACTAAATGATACAGAACACTGACAAATGGACTTGGAAAAAGTGCAATCGATAGCAAGCTGAAAACCAGATTGGAATGAAATCTAATAATAATTAAGAGAGTCATGTGGAAACAAAAGTGTGTGGATCAATCAGGGGCTACAACTCTATGAAAGTACAAGAAAATGAGGACAATCATTGCTCATCCGAGTTCTCCTCTATATCAAGCTGCATACTACATTTGGTTAAAATCTAATAGTAATTTATGGAGCTACTATACAGAATCAAATGTGGATGGGGTCATACAATCAAGAACTGTAACTCTATTCAATGACAACAATTCCACAAAGATCTCATCAATTCCTAGCTGCACATTAAATCTTGTTGATATTTAATAACTAAATGAGTCACTCTGTCGTGGGTTTGACAATCAGGGGATACAACTTTTCTAAAAGATGTACAAGTATAACAATTGAACTCAGTCATTGTTTCTCGAATGTCTAGCAACATACCAAATTTGGATAAATCCAATAGAGGTGGCAATTATTGTGCAGAAATAAAAATGGAATGACAGGTGAGGCAAGCATTATTTAATGTCAAGACATTTCTACAAGCAGTGGGGGAAATTTGTTTGTAATCCAAAATGGCATTTTTAATATTTCATTGGTATCCCTCATTCTGGTTCAACAATATGATGCAAAACTAAATCATTAATTCTTGATACAACCATGAACTTCACTTTTGATGTTATGACCAAACTATGATAGTAATTTTCTCCTATTCACTGATGGTTTACCTATCAAGTAATATGGCAATCCAAGATAAGCCACATAAATCAATTCTACAATAGTATTTTAAACTTTTATCTTAATGGACTTGATTTTGCACCCCCAAACTCAACAGCAACCTTACTTTTCACCAAGAAAGTACACACAGAGTCAAGAGTTGAGCTCAGATATTATTGTTTATAAAGTTATGCTGCCAAACACCAAAATATGAATTGACAGATGGTGCAAGAGATGGGCAATATGACTGCAATATGGCTCCTGCTGATTTTGTCAAGCTGGACCATGATTTGGTAATGAAATGGACTTTAAACATAAACATCAATGGCAAAGTAGATTAGATTCACAGTTTAAAAGTAGTGTTCACTTCACTAATTGTGCCGGAGTTTAAGTGTCTAGTTCTCTCAGTCAATATGCTAGCTACACGTAAGACAACAATAAGGTAATCAGCCTTATTTCATCCTTACCCTTGAATCCTGTGCAATATGTATGCAGAGTAAACCAAGGTAGTGGCATAATAAGATACAGTCCAACCATGACCTCCAAATCAGTAGCAATGTCCCCTTTTCAGAAAAGGTCTACATATGAAGATAAGGGGCAGTCCTTCAACCCATCATTAAGATTAGGTCTGGAAACCTGAATTATTAATTCAGGTTTTGACTTTGAGCTTATAAGCATGACCATAATCAATGGTGATTTCCTTTTCTCCTTGCAAGGTAATATATTCTAATACTGATCCAGTCATTCTTTGTCAAGTTATGCTGCAAAAACCAAAGTCTGGATAGACAGACTCATGAAGGTATTTACTATTGGAATCTGAACAGGGTCCTAAATATTACGTCAATCAATTACTACTGTTTCCGTAGAACAATTGTGTCTTTGCTAGATTTATTGTGTACTTCAGGACATGAGTCAATACCACGAGGTTATGTTCCATGCCAAAGGGAAAAAAGTATCACAATGAAGGAAAATATTGAAAAGAATTTTTTTTATTTGTGAAACAATCACACAATTTTTATGATCTTCATTTTCACACATTATTATTTACAGTATTATTATTATTATTAAACGTGTCTTAGTATAGTGGATGGTAATTTCCTATGCGTAAAATTGTTCAAGCTTATTCAAAGCATAATCAAAGCAAGATAATGATTAATGCAAAGTATCTTTCAGGAGAACTGGTGATGTTAAAACTAGCATCTGCATTATCCCTATGGATTACTGAATATAAAAGATAGGCAGAACTAGAATTCAACACAAACATGAATATAGCTCAAAGTTCAATGTAGAGTATATGTTTTTGCACCATTTTGCAGCCAAGACAAATTCACTGGTCCCCTAAAAATTCCTGATAAGCCTATGTGGCCTCTAAAACCACCAAGAGGTACACTTCCAATATGTAAACACACCACTGCTTAATGGTGTTTTTCACCTTCTGAACAGTAGTTATGATAGTCATGGCACCTACATCATGGAAACACTTATCAAAGTATACTGTGTGATAGACATGTAGAAATATGACACAAATAAGTTGCCTAATTACCAAAAGATCTGTTCTGAAACAATGGAACTTATTACTTAATTCTGTCGTGAAAAAAGGGAAATGATTGAAAACACTCACTTCCCTAACCCCAATCAACACAAGGTGATTAACTGGCATGGCCTTAAATCTGACCCCTCACCAATTCCATTTTGATTTTCATGTAACACATTAAGGTATTTGTAAGTTATATTACTCCAGTTGCACTGAGAAAAGACCACATGACAAACAAGTGCAGACAAAAGAGCATCATCAAAAACATCACATCTCATATGAAACCTGACCATTAATTAGCTGCTTAGATGTGTGTGTGTGTGTGTGATTTGGATCTTTAATGTAGCTTTATAAAGTTTTCAGTCATGATCGCTACAATGTATGCAGTGTGGCAGTTTATAGGGATGTCTAGCACTGGGACATCATGCCATAGACATGTAGCATCATGTAATACCCAGTCACATTATCCTGACACCAGGCCAACCAGTCCTAACACTAACCTCTTAATGTCGAGTGAGGCAACTGTTAGTACCATTTTTATAAGTCTTTGGTATGACTCGGCCGGGGTTACAACCCACGACCTCCCGCATTTGGAAAATGCATCTAAGGAAATATTAATGAACCAATCCATGACACAGACAAATATTAAAAGCATATATTTGCAATCCCATATGTTGATTGTTCTGTGAGTGGTCATATTAATGTAGTTCTTTGATATATTCACTTTAATGCTTCAGTCCATCATCAATAGCTATGGTCACATTTTATGTCAACAGTGAAATTAGACATCAGTGTTTTGAAGTTATTAAATGGTCATTCCCTTACTAAGGATTATGTACCCTTGGCCTCTACACTATGCATTTGGCAATATCTTTGCAAGAGAACATAGAAACAATATGCTGAAACTAATTCTAATTGACAGGGGTATGTTGCTTCCACGATTGTAATTAAAAATATGCAAAAGTAGTTAATCAACAAGCAATTTCATACTTCCTCTTTTTAAAATGTTACACAAAAGTTCACAATGATTTTGAATCAACTCCATAAGCAAGTAGTTGTATAGTTCACCTTACTCATCCATAACTCTGGTGACCACTGTGGGTCGAATGGATGAACACTATGGTGTAAAGTCACCTGTGCATGTGCTGTCATGTAAAATGGTTGTCTGAAACTAGGTTAGAAATGTTTGAGAGCCATTTTCTAGCGAAATTTTAGAAACTACACCCCCCAAATATCTTTCTTAAGTGGCAGTTGATTCAGTATTTATACCTATATGCAATTAAAATACTGTAATTTAGGTGCTCCTCTCAGTTGAAATTAATTAGCATGAATTATATCTGCTGTGCTCTTTTGAAGTCAAACTGTCAAAATGCAATGCATACAATCTCTCCATCCAAACATAAAACACTTTATCATTATATATATATATATATATATATATATATATATATATATATATATATATATATATATATATATATATATTGCATTTCTTGCCTTGCTCTGACTTCTTACTGTTCAGCTCTCACTGCTCCTTGTTCTTTCCACAAAGGACAAGTCAAGTTTTCCTAAATTCAAGTCTAGCTTGACCCTGATGCCTAGCTTAATTGCAAAACTAAGTGGTTCTCGTAGCTTAATGTTTGGTGACAGCTTCTGTAGGATTCTTGTCAGAAAACAATATCATGTTTTGGTAATCTAATATTTTATTCATAATTCACTTCTTGTTGGTATTACTGTTTGTTATATTGGATTACAATAATAAAATATTGTTATTATATGCAACCATAATGTCTTTAAAAATTAAAGTATTTGCAATCATGTAAACTTTGAAACTTTAAATATAAAAGCAACAGCAGCAGGCCTGAATTGTTGGGGGCATTTTAACATCCTGTCACAAAAATAAGCAGGGGTTATGGTGTAATTCTTGTTTTTCTGTTCCTCCACCTGACAAGTGATGCATTTAGGTAAGTTTCTCAAACACAGTTCTTCAGTTAATACTTCTATTTTTTGTGCACATTTTAACTAGTAAAACACACCCAACCAAATATACATCACTGTGACCTATATTTCACACCACTGATATTGGCACTTTTGTGTTTGATCAGGTTGTATGTAATGTGTACAGCACAAATAATTGTTTCCTATTTGGAACAGTTTTATCATTGACAATTAACATAGTATTACATTCACTTATAAAATTTATCGCTCTAGATTCCCTTCTTGACCTTAAAAATAGTTTCTGTCAAAAGTTGTGTACATATCACCCATATATAATGTGAAAAATGAATAATGTTATTACTATTTTAGATAAGTGACTACTTCATGGCATAAACCATTGCATTTTCTCTATTTCCAGCCATGATTGAATGCATTTAAAATTGTGTAGAACTTCAGATGGTTCTTGTGTTTTTTACTATTATAGTGTTAGGACATTTACAATGCTGCTTGAATGCCAAGAAGGGAATCTAGAGCGATAAATTTTATAAGTGAATGTAATACTATGTTAATTGTCAATGATAAAACTGTTCCAAATAGGAAACAATTATTTGCATGAGCAGGCTGTCCAAAGTGTACTAACTTTCTCACAGTTAAATAAATAATGTGCTTTAGAAGTACTTCAGCCTGATATAAAAAACACCTGCTCCTAACCTTTCACTGTTTTGGTGGTGCTTGTAGCAGCATAAAAGGGAAAGGTGGAGGGGGTATTAATTACCACAGTCTAGGTAATTGGAACATATCAATGTTTAGTCAACAAACATTATGCCATGCTGGAACATTCATATAATGCTGTGTGGGTCCTTGCAAAGCTTACTGAGTGACGCATCACACAGATCGATTAATAAATGGCAACTGAAATTGACTGTAAACACACACACACACACACACACACACACAACTTCTCCATACAATGTAACAAAAAAATTCTTTTCAGACTCACATTCACTTACAGTTGACTTTAATGCTTGTTGGAGTAATTTAAATGATAGTAAACAGTAAGATAAAATAAAGGACAAATAGTAACATTGACAAATTCAGTTCAAAACAGGAAGCATTTCAACTTCCTGGCTTCTAGGAGGTACATACCACAAAGCATAACTCTTGCTGAAGTTAAGTCTGTCCTTCAAAGTCAATCTCTTGTGCACTTAGAGTAAGATGAGTATCTATTAGTATTTCAGTCTAAATACTGTTAAGTGTGCATGCCTCACAACAATTTCAAGAACAAAATGAGCCCCAAAACACCTAGCTCACAAATATATGCAATATTAATTAGTAAAGAATAATAACGGAAAGAGACACATCGTAGTCTTCAAATACGAAATAATCCCTTGCCAACTTTATTTGCTCTACTCAAGACCTTTTGTTCGTAACATTAACGTCAAATAAGCTGAAAAATGAAGTGAGTATACATTGAGCAATATCAATTATGACTTTTATTTCCATTAGTTTTTGTTCTGTTTGATTTATTTTTGCTGTTATTTTAATTGAAACTTTCACTATTCAAGTATAATGCCTCGTGATTATACCATATTCGAACTTTTTAGTAGGTGTCAGCCATTTTTCAAGATGAAAATGAAAATACTGTTGAGTCGTTATTACTGGCGTGGTGGCCAGGTGGGCCCTGGGTGAATCATGACCTGGCGCTGCAGATTGCCAAAGCTGAAAGAGCGGTAAAATCGCACTTGTTGGGGCGCCAAAATGCACGTGACCAGAGCTGTTCCTGCACGTGGCCCTGTTTGCTTCTGGGGCCACTCACCAGTTATTATGTACTTTTGACAGAGTGACGTATGTATGGTGAAGTTGTTTACATTTAAAACATGCACAGTGAAGAGAATGTTGGCATACCTCTATGCTACTTTAATGTAATGTGGCTGACATTTCTTTGGATATTGTACTTGTGGAAATTGTAAATGATCTTAGCACACTGCTAACTAAAATGACTTATCCCTTGTGCTCCAAAAATCAGCCTGAATTTGTCTAAAGTACACTATCCTTAGCACCTATTAAAATAGGGAAAATGAATTTTGCCAGACTAGACAATACCAGCTTCTGAAAGTGCAATGAATGAATTACCAAATATATAAAATGTAAAAAAGTTATCGGCTCTTTTTTTTACAATTTACCTCTGAAGTTCAGGAAGTGAAAATGACCAAGTGGAGCTAGCACTTTTTTGAAAGGTGCACATCTGGAGTAAGGCCAAGCTGTATACTCTATAACCCATATTACACCAATCAATCATACAACAAAATAAAGGGAATTAAAGGTTCTTTGAACAATACCTAAGATATACAAGGTTATTTTTAAATAGCTAGTATAAATAGTGAGGAAACCCGGGGAAATACTTTTTCTTTAAAATTTTAACCCTATGCAAAATATGAAACTGTAGAGTGCCACCTTAAAACAAATATAAAAATTTATGCAATTATTTTTCTTATTTTCATATTATTATGTATGATGTTGTGAATGAAATGGTATATTAGCATTGACTTTATGCATGAAAATAAGCTAATTATGCTTATTTTGCTCTTGCTTACATAATTTGCTGTGAGGCATGTTTGTGTGAGTAGTGACCTTAATTATGGGGAAATTAGAAGTCTTAGAATATAGCAATAAAGTCAACTTAAATTTAAAACTGTTGCATTAAGTAAAAGAAACATGTAGTGAAAATGTTTCTTTTCATTTATTTGCAATGAAATTAAAAAATAAATGATGACAAAGCAAATTTGCTTTCTTCCATATTAAACAATAAGCTAATATTTTACCCTTTGACCTTTGAGAACCTCACCTGTTCCATCCCCTTTCAAACTGTAATATTTATTGTTGACATCTCAGGAATAATTATGGCTAGTTTCATGTTCCTGTCTTTCAGCATAACACTGGTTGCTATGTTGACAAACAATGCAATGCGCATTTTTAAAATAGCTCACTTTTGATCATAAGGGGGCGGGGGGGCTGTACCTGTCTGAGACTCTGACACTAATAAATACTGTTCTGAGGGGGGAAATACAGGAGAATTATTCAAAAGGACTGTTTTGATGCTTGTGACTTAAATATTTCAGCCATACAATCAAAATAAAATCATACAATAATAATACCTATGTGCTCACCAGTTATTATGTACTTTTGACAGAGTGACGTATGTATGGTGAAGTTGTTTGCATTTAAAACATGCACAGTGAAGAGAATGTTGGCATACCTCTATGCTACTTTAATGTAATGTGCGGACATTTCTTTGGATATTGTACTTGTGGAAATTGTAAATGATCTTAGCACACTGCTAACTAAAATGACTGCTCCCTTGTGTTCCAAAAATCAGCCTGAATTTGTCTAAAGTACACTATCCTTAGCACCTATTAAAATAGGGAACATGAATTTTGCCAGACTAGACAATACCAGCTTCTGAAAGTGCAATGAATGAATTACCAAATATATAAAATGTAAAAAAAAGTTATTGGCTCTTTTTTTTACAATTTACCTCTGAAGTTCAGGAAGTGAAAATGACCAAGTGGAGCTAGCACTTTTTTGAAAGGTGCACATCTGGAGTAAGGCCAAGCTGTATACTCTATAACCCATATTACACCAATCAATCATACAACAAAATAAAGGGAATTAAAGGTTCTTTGAACAATACCTAAGATATACAAGGTCATTTTTAAATAGCCAGTATAAATAGTGAGGAAACCCGGGGAAATACTTTCTCTTTAAAATTTTAACCCTATGCAAAATATGAAACTGTAGAGCGCCACCTCTGGTATAACGGTACCAATTGCGCAAGTCCAGGTGGGTGGAGCTTAAGGTGTAGGTGTATTCAGAAATAAATAACAGCACTAGCTGTGAAATTGGTGCATTATGTAAGAGTTGTTCTTTCTGCTAGGCTTAAAAAAAAGTTGAGCCTCTTGGCAACATGTGAGATTATGTTAATTCCTATCTAGATCATATTTTGTATTTTTCATGATTTTTTTAAAATGTGGTATACATGACTGAAAATGTGTCTGTAGTGACTAGATAACCCATACCCGTCTAGTTCCAGCAGAGTTATCTCTCTTAAATGCAATGGAGTACCTGGTTCTGTCATTGTCAAATTGACAATCTAACACTGCTCTCTAGAAAAGTGTGTGACATGCACGCTCAGTTAGGATAGAAAATATATTTATTTCCCCAAACGTTAGCATTAAGGTCTATGGAAAAACAATTGGTACCGTGATACCATCTGCTTTATGGTGGCGCTCACCAGTTATTATGTACTTTTGAGAGAGTGATGTATGTAAGGTGAAGTTGTTTGCATTTAAAACATGCACAGTGAAGAGAATGTTGGCATACCTCTATGCTGCTTTCATGTAATGTGGCTGACATTTCTTTGGATATTGTACTTTTGGAAATTGCAAATGATCTTAGCACACTGCTAACTAAAATGACTGCTCCCTTGTGCTCCAAAACTCAACCTGAATTTGTCTAAAGTACACTATCCTTGGCAGCTATTAAAATAGGGAAAATGAATTTTGCCAGACTAGACAATACCAGCTTCTGAAAGTGCAATGAATGAATTACCAAATATATAAAATGCAAAAAAGTTATCGGCTCTTTTTTTTACAATTTACCTCTGAAGTTCGGGAAGTGAAAATGAGCAAGTGGAGTTAGCACTCTTTTGAAAGGTGCACATCTGGAGTAAGGCCAAGCTGTATACTCTATAACCCATATTACACCCATCAATCATACACCAAAATAAAGGGAATTAAAGGTGTTTTGAACAATACCTAAGATATACAAAGTCTTTTTTAAATAGCCAGTATAACTAGTGAGGAAACCCGGGGAAATTCTTTTTCTTTAAAATTCTAACCTATGCTAAATACGAAACTGTAGAGCGCCACCTATATGACTGTCAGGGGGCATAACTGTTTCTGGCTTCCCGTTTGTTGTGGCCGCTTAGGTTCCAGAACAGTGGTCTGGTTTTATAGCACAGTGTGAGATAAATGTGGAATTTTTTAATGTAAAACTGTTGGATCCCAACAGAATAAACATCCGGATACATGTTTATGGCACTAAGCGGCCCGTGGATGAAAAATAAGTGTTTTTTCAAGGCGTTGAAAATTTGTTTTTTTTATTTCCATCCATTAAGAAGAGGTAATAATCATAAACACAGTAGGTCTTAAGCTGCCAACCTTTTGAATGTATTCATTTATATTTCATATTTCTGAGTAGCCTTTATTTACCTAGTCCGATAAATCAACCCCCCAAATCTGTGTTGATACTGATGGACGATATGTGGGTCTGATGTGACCTGTTCATTAAAATGTGAAATTTTGCTGCATGCAAATCTTTCCGGAACAAGCCTGCGTACACTTTAGACACATACCGGAAATTGGTAATAGCCATATCAAGCGCGAAATTCAAAATGGCCACAGGACAGATAGTTGTGCTTTTCCAGGTGGATTTACAAGTCACCAAACATATGATATGCTCCGGAAATATAATGTACATGTCACCAAAAGAACTCTACAGCCGACAGTAGCTGCACAGCCGCGAGAAATACCGGTAAGTGTATAAAATGTCCACCGATGTATGCAGCCAAATTTGGATAAAGGTAATTGCAGCTTTTAATGAATATGTAATATCAGCCCCTCACCCGAAAATCAACATCATCACGGGTGAAGGGCTAATTTATCGGCCTACTATTTACCGTACGAAGCCTCAATTCAGGAGTTCTATCAGGTTGTTTCAGCCATATCTGCAATGACCGGTGCTTAGGCAAAGTTATCCCTCAAATACTTAGCGCATTGACCCCATCGTGAGAAACTCGATTTAATAAGATAACTGCTTGAGATTATTTCATATATATATTGATTTTCATTCAGATAAACAAAATAGTGTTTATGGTTCTTCTCTTGAAATGTGTGTATGCAATTTATTTAACTGACCGGTGTCAAGGCAAGATTATACCTGTATGAATTTAGTCCTAGAAAGCTGTATTCAAAATAATACAGATAAATGACAAAGAATGAGGTAAACGATGATTTGGGTTTGTTTCGCATTATTTCCCATTCTTCTCTACAAGAAACCTTCAGTACAAAATCAAATGTCAACAAATATAAATGCAAACTATCAGTGTAATATTTATTTTTCTATTGAAGGTACCAACTTGAATTGATCTTCTTGCAATCTTGACTTGAGCAGCAGTGATACCTTATAAAATGTATTTTAAAACCTGTTTGCATTCTGCGTTTCATTTCTTAATTGAAAAAATATGCTATTTTTTTGCATGACATTAATTTTATGACATTCTGTAGCAATTGCCAAAACCAATGGCTATAACTGAGCACTTAAATTGGGTATCAAATTCAGTTGTTCACACTTGACTATGGATTTAAAGCAATTAATACTGAAGTAAAGATTATATTCAAGTCAAGTCAAATAAGACCTATTTGACCCATAGTGATTCTGACATACAAGTTTCTTTGAAGAAGGTTTTTTCAATATGTTGCCAATAGCTTACTTTATTGCATTGTTGGTAATAGGAAAAGACCCACTGAGTTATCTCCCCCTATTATGGCCCCTTTACAAATATTTTTCACTTAGTATTTGTTATGCATGGCTATATTCTGCTGAAATAATTTATACAAACATATGAAACAGTTGTAATGAGGGTCCAACAGTTGTTAGATTTCATGAAAATAAATAAAATAAATATGGGGTCAGGAAAAGGGTACATGCATTCCTCAGCAGGCTGACAACAAATGTGACATGTTATAGCCTTCGTTATTTGTCCTAATTAAAACTGAAGCTATAAACATGTTTTTTGGCACCATCAAGAGTTATAGACTCTGTTCATTTTCATGAAGTTAAGTGGGACCATGTTTTTCTGAAAATTGACAAAAGTGCATTTTAAGAATTGCCCACCCACCCCACTCCTTTCATGTCCCGAAATCATGCCGAGCTGCATCACAGAGACAGTTGAGACTTCATTTTTATCATTCTTGGATGCATCTCCATTGAAAAATAGCTTGGTTTACTTGAAAAAACCGGTACTTCAATTTTCATGTCCTATGTAAACCCTTTACACATCCCACCATGCCACTGGTCAAGATTATAAAATCTCACTAATTGTTCTGTTAAAGTCACATTTTCCTTACTTTCATGCTGTAATGAATCTGAATGCAATTTTTATATTCTTTCATATCCCGAAATTGTTTTAGATTATCATCGGACTTGTAAACAAAAATAAACAAAAACAGAAAAAAAACACAACAAAAAAACTACTATTTAGGTAACACGCATTTTACTTTCTGTACATTGTAAACTTTCTTCTGCTTGATCAGCTAAATATTCCTGAATGTGTTTCCATTTAATTTTAGCACTGTTACTCTTTGTTTCTATTCTGTTGAATAGGTGCAGATAGGGATATGAAGATTCATCTTTCTTTTGGAGTGCTTATTCTGAAGTAGATTTTATCCGTAAAATTTGCCTTTGAGTGGTATTTCCACCTAAAGATAATTTGCTGCAGAGAATTGGCTCTGGAGAAAATTTCATGGTAATTGTCCTTCTAACACCTTTTCAATGCTCTTTCCAAAACTGATTTTACTTTTCATAATTGTTTTACATTTATTTCTTTGCTTCACAATATTTATTGATAAATATGAGGATATACCAGTATGCAAGGTTTTATGTTCATTCAGCAGCATCCAAGTTTCCTGTATGGAATAATTTTCCATATAAATTAACGTTATTCTCCACAGTCATATTAAACTGCTTGGTGCAAAATATAGATGGGAGTCTTTCCTTAGTGATGCTATATCAGTTTGAACTGAAGCACATAACATACATTTAAAAATGTGAACAAACTGACACATCAATAATAATAATAATAACAATAATAATTATTATTATTATTATTAGTACTATTATTATAAGAACAATAATGATTGAAAATAAAAATGAAATATTCTCATTATTATTATTATTATTATTATCAGCTGTGGTAGTATAAATATTTATACTAATAATAGCAGTATGCTAAGAGCATCATTATGATTTTCTCCTTTCCTAAACTATGGAAGTAATTTTTGTTTCATTAGTAAATCACTATTTGATAATTTACTAATAGGATAGCTAGAGTACCCAGGTGATATGCTAAATAACTCACTTACTAATTGCACATCTACAGGCCCCTTTTAAAATATGTACAATTCTTGTGTTGCTTTGGTCATTTCTTTAGTTTTAACATTTTCTTTGTTTTAGATAGCTTTGCTTTTCAGTGCCAAATTTAAATATTTAAAGTTCTACATTTGTCACTCATTGTAAATGCATGTATGTCTTTTGTGTGTTCTTTATTGTCACCTGAGGAAGACATCAAAAGATAGGGCAACCTTGTTTTCCCCTCATGACTATGAAAAAGTCCTTCCAGTCGACAGATTAGTTTCTGATAAAAGACCTGTCATATTTGAGCTGCAGAATGAACATGTTGCAAAATTTTTCAGAGCAAACCAAACTATTGAAAATTTTGTTTTGAAGTCCCCACCTGATCCTTTTATAAATGAAAGAAATTGAAGAAATCAAGTCTGTAAAAGTAAGTGATGTAATCTACCCATGGATTTCTCAAACCAAACAACTGTTCTTTGCCCCTATACCTTTTATATCAATGACCTAACTAACAGAATATATCAGCTATTGTGCTATAAGTCTGCAATGCCTACCCAGAAACTCCAAAAGTAAAGGTAACCAATCAGTTGATTCAGGGTATCATTAAAAAAATGGTGATAGTGATGAGTGTTTTTCTTTTCTTGGCACAGCCCTTTCAAGCCATCTATCTGCAAATTCATTATTCAGCTAAAAATACAGTGAGCATACATTATATAGTGTCCATTATGACTTGAGCTATATTTAGTCCTACTTTTACTTCCTTTTGATTTTGCTTCATTTCTGTTATGAGACAGAAAGACCCTAAAAGGAAATGGTGTATTTAAGATAATGAAGACAAGTTTCATTATCCTAGCAAGTAATTTGTTATGGTTATTTCTTTGTCTGAACTTTTGACAGATATTAGCTTTTGTTCTCAGCTTACAAAATAAAATGGTAAAACAAGTCTTGCTGATGGAACTTGTATACATTTGTGTTCTTCAACTTCCCCTTTCCTTGCATTTGCTGTTATGATAGGATCAATATAATTTTTATTTGCTTCAGTATTCTGATTTTAGTATTAAAGTCTCATCTTGAATACACTTTCTTCACCATTTATCCTCCTCTTGATATTATGATATTATGTGATTATTTGCCTTGCTGTTGTAAATTTCTCTTCTCCACATGTGCAGATTAGTAAAATAATATGTTAAATGTTCCCTTATATGCTTCATCCTTAATTCTGAGGCATAGGCACCCGCAGGATTTTTTACAAGGGGGGGGGTCAGGATTTTTGCCGGGGGGGGGAGGGGGTCAGTCAGTCATGGCCGGGACATTTAGTATAATACGCAGTCTGAAACTAAAGCTAATATTTACTAAGTGTTTTGAACAGAATCCTGTGACATATTTTCAGCTTCATTTGCATGATTAAACTTGTCGGAGGTTATATATTTATTTGCAGCATGATTTACAGGGGGAGTCATGTGACCCCGCACCCTTGACCTATGCTGCAGGTGCCCATGTTCAGGGCAAGGCAAGCAAGGCAGCAGCCTTAGGCCCTGCACTCAGTTGATAAAAAAATTTGGCATACTACAGTAACTCCATTGGCTAGGCCCCTCTGCCAGTGTAGCACCTTGGGCCTCACACACTATAAGGCCAGGCTTGGAAATGTTACTCATTTATTTCATTTAATATTCATCTTGTATTTCATACTTAATTTTCAGGGGTGTCTTCTTGCATTATCATCTCCAATGTTTCTACTTTGCATTTAATCCCACTCTGGATTAAAATATTAAAGCCATCAATCTTTTCAAATAAAAAGATAAAGAGAAAATATTCCCAAGCAGACAACTTAGAATGGTAGAATTTTTTTTTTAAAAATTGCTTATCTCCTGAATTATTTTACACTCTTAACTTCTGATTGATCAGTAACTTTAACTCACACCTAATTCAGTTGTAAGCTAATAGTTATCATAAACATGTTCTAATCAGATGACACTCGATCCATTTTTCATTTCTGAAAGATATTGGCTATATGTTTTGCAGTAAACTTTTAGATTTGTTAATAAATTTTGCCACAAACTTAAGATACTTGTATAATATCGAAGTTAAAATCATTTCATTTCTTTTCAAACAGAATTTTGATTTATACATCAGCTTATAATCTCACTAGTCTGATATCAACTAATAAATAAGTTGTATGTTCCTTGAAAAACTGTGAGAAAGCATTTTCAATCATACTTATATAAAACTTCAACTGATATATATTTATGTCAAACATTTTCTGATATTGTTACATTTTTCTTGATGCACAGCTCCATGGATTGCTACATTCCACTCAGTTATGGAATTAGGTATGCATGGTTCATCGAAAGGTAAGCTGTTTTTATAGGCACCAACTTGCCACTGACTAGTTAAATCTGTTAATATGGAGAGAGAGAGAGAGAGAGAGAGAGAGAACAAATTTGGAAAGAATTTTCCTGTATAAAGTAAGGAGGTTTTAGGAATCGTGTTTCATGCATCCATTGTAGTAAAAACTTGAGAAATATGAGAGTCAGCTTGGAATGATCTGTCAGTGTATAGCATGATGGAGAAGGACACCAAAGATATCTTTAATATAAACTTAGACAAAAAATGAGATGCATCATGCAGTGGTGGTAATAAAATCTTGAATATTGGATACTACAAAAAAACTTCTATAATTAGTATTAACCTCTCCCAATCATTAGAGGGAATAAAAGGGGGGGGGGGAGACAGTTCATCCCAAATGAATGAATGCATGACAACAACTAAAGAAAAGAAATTGTATGGTTTATTTATGGATGGTGTCCTCTTTAAGACACTACCAGTACATATGCTTTTAAAATATCAAACACAGACATATACATCATATAGGTTGTTTCCTCATTAAATGGACATTGCTTTTGACAGTTGGTGATCTCTAGGGGAATGGGTTGATTTGGCCAGGAACCATATTGGACCCAAGTCAGTTCAGCCCTGAGTTGTTTCAAACCAGGTTGTTTCAGTGTACTATTTTTATCAGGTTGATTTGACCCTGAGTTGTTTTGGCCACACAGTATTAAGAATTTAATTAACAATATAGGAAGAAATGACATAGACAAACATTTTATTTCATGTTGTTTTTTTCTTGAAGCAATAACACTGTGAATATCATAAGCAAAACATTTTGTGATACAATCAATACAAGAGAAACACAATACAAATGTATTACTTGCAATGAAGAATATAAAAATTGGATTTATTAAGTAATGATGTTATATACTGATATGTTCACACATTCAAAGCTGCCACATAAATCCTCCAAATGCAGATGTCTTTTTTGTTTTTTAATACGTTTGTGTTGATTTGACTGAATGCTCATTGGAAGGGGGTGCCCAGCCATTATCATCACAAGAAATACCATAGGTACATGACATCATCCTTTCTTTTAGTGATGTGATTATGATTTTTAACGTAGCTTTAACAATTTTTCAGTCATATCACTACGATGTCTGCAGTGTGGCAGTTTATAGTGATGTCTAGCACTGGGGCATCATGCCGCAGACATGTAGCATGATGGCATTATCCTGACACCAGGCCGACCAGTCCTAACACTAACCTCTTAATGCTGAGCGCCAAGCGAGGCAGCTGTTAGTACCATTTTTGTAAGTCTTTGGTATGACTCGACCGGGGATCGAACCCACGACCTCCCGCATCCGAGGCGGACGCTCTAACCACTAGGCCACCGGAGCGGTCCTTTCTTTTAGTATCCTACTTAATAATGATTCATCTCAAGAGACACTCATTTCAAGACAGGACCAAGAAAAGAACTTTTCAGGCCATTGTTTCAGTCTGAGTTTGAATAACAATTTGAATAAATTAATAAATACACATACATATATCCATGAATAACATTTAAAACAACTTAGAACTGTGATGGAATTCTGATTAAAACAAAGACTCAAAAACAACACTAATTCTGACAGGATGTCAGTATTTAACATTTTGCAAATGTATGAAAATTAACATTAATCTGATGATGAATACATGTTGTATCTCAATCATTTTCACCTTGTACAATGTTTTATGCAGGCCTGTCTGGACTCGGACATTTTTTAGTGATTTGTTCTTATCAGTTTCCTTTTCTAGTCACATCTTAAACTGCATGATCTCAAAGCAGACATGGGTTCAATTACATTTGTCAGTCACAATTACAATTAAAATTACTCAAAGTTGTGACCGTTCAATTACAATTACAAGTACACCATATGGATGATGTTCAGTTACAATTACCATTACAGTGTAATTGTAATTAATTACTCAATTACACCAATTATATTGTAATTGAACCCAAGTCTGAATCCCATAGAAGGCTAAGTAAAATCATTTATATACAGTTTTCTTATCTAAAACTTAGCTTTATTGCTTATTCTATATTAATTCCTAAATTATTAGCCTAACACCTGGCAGTTAAGATAAATATCTATTTTTTCTCAACTGTTACAGTTTATTTGGAATTAAAAAAAACACATTTATCTTTGCTTTTCTAATTGACTTGTAATTGAGCAATTATGCAAATCAAGACCTTCAATTACAATTACACCATATCGATGATGTTCAATTACAATTACAAATACAGTTTAATTGTAATGAATTACTCAGGTACACCAATTATGCTGTAATTGAATCCAAGTCTGTGACTAAAAGTGTCCTCTATGCGCATATACCATATACACATGTAAAATTATTACATAGTGCTCAAAAAGTCCGGTAGCCCGACGCCCGGGACCCCTCTAATTTTAGATCGGGCCCGTCCTGTATTGTAAGAGAGCTGTCCGTCTGGCCTGTCGGAAAAAATAAATTCTAATTTGGTTGAGGAAACTTTGATCGCACTGATTAAATGTGTAAATGTATTTTCAAGATGTTGACTTGCCCGCCATAACACGGCGCAGTCTAAATCAGATCACCATTGTCCTACACGAAAATGAGATTTGATTTTAATCAAATTGAAGCATGGCGTGTCAGGCTAAATATACGATTTTGTAGTCCTTAAAACCCCCAGACACGGTCGTGTTTCCAGAAAAAAAACAATTATCCGTAATCTTCAAAAATAAAAGAAAAAGAACCACCACCACTTTCTCTATATGCCCGTTACATGTTGCGTATAAACGATAAACAATCGTGATTCGAGATGAAGTAAAACTATCCCTTGGGCAGTTTTAATAGCGGCAATTCAAGGCAAACAGGTCATGTATATTTTGGGCATGATGAAATTGGAGTCCGGGCTTGTGGAGAATTTCAATCAGGGCTTGTGAGTTTATTGTAGCCACCAGCCCTAGGTCTGTGTCAGAACAATTTGTTCAGCAGCAGAGGAGGTAAACAGACTTTTTTGCTGGAGACCTTATTTACAAAAAATAAAGGTTCCTACAAAAGCTGAAAACAAGGTCAATAACGTTAAACTGAAACCTCTAACCGAGCATATTTCCATACGGTGGAAAACAGACCACAATAACGTCAAATCGTCTGGGTTAGCTCATTTTTGTTATTCCATCGTTGACGTATTTTTTTCAAATTTTTATGCGACTCGTTTATTCGCCGGGTCACTCAATATTGGTCGGTCACCTCCTCTGCTGCTGTAATTAACCAAAAATTTTATCAAGACCTATACGATACCTAGATCTTGGGTCATGTAAATTTATTGTTATAAATCCGAACGGAACAGCTTGTGCTTTTGAAAAGAAGTTTTTAAACTTGATCATGTCCATATCCCTTGAACACCAAGTATAATAAATATTTTGCAAGGTATAATTATCTACTCCATTAAACACGACTAAAATATTACAGTTGTCTCTGATCACTTTAGGTATTTGTGTATATCGCTGAGTAACATAAATCACGTCAGTATTTTTATGTCTGCCTCTGGAAAATATCCGAGCTGGATTTGATTGTTTGTCCAGCATCACATCATCATATACTACGAGGTTATTAATAAATGCATCTAGGTCATCTACAGATGGCGCTTCATCAATATCGGTGATAAAATCAATAATATCGTTTCTGTCTTCGTCTAATAATTTTGCATTTTTATTAAAATCTTTAAGTACTTCATAACATCGTTGATCATCTACAGATGGTGCTACTAAATATCATTTATCCCACTTCATCCTTCTCATTATTAGATTAAGTAATAATTGTGTCTTACCAGATCCAGATGGGCCTATTATAATCATTCTAATAGAATTTGGTAGTGCTGGATGGTGCCTTACTGGTTCTTGCCTTCGTGTCGCTGAGAAGTCAATTATATCCATATAATAAATAATATAAATTTATATTGTGTTCGATGCAGAGTACCCACGTCCACCACTAGATTAACAACAATAACAACAAAAAATAAAAGACGTGCAATTACTGGCAAATGTGTAAAATGTGGCACAAGAAATATAAATTTATTCCTCTTGACTTGTCAGTCAAAGGTGGAGATATCGCTGCTTCATTAGGGAAATTACCAGGAGCTCCATGGGCTAAATACCCCGGTGAGAAACATCTTCCTGGATATAATTATTGTGGTCCTGGAACTCGACTTGATATCCGACTTGATGATCAAGATCAACCAAGAGCTGGAGAGTACCCAATAAATAAGATTGATCAAGAGTGTCATGTTCATGATGTTGCGTATAAAAGCAAAGATTTACAACAACGGCATCTTGCAGATGTGAAACTGATTCATGCGTTAAATTCTATACCCAAAAAATCTCTCAGAGAAAAACTTGCTAGTTTTCTAGTAAAATCTGCTATGAAAGGTAAAATAATGCTAGGGGTTGGTAATTAATTATATAACTATTATAATGGAATCTGTTTATTATAGCCCAAGAGGATATTGGAGAGGCAGAGCAGCGATTAGTAAACTTGCTGAAGTAGCAAAAGTCTCACATTCTGTTGCTGCAAATTGGTTAGCACGACAGGCAATATGGCAAATTTATCTACCACCACCTAAAAAAATTCAGTACGCACATTTTGATGTCAGCACCCCTAATGAAGTTCATCAAGCAGATATTTTATTTTTACCAGATGACACCATTAAAATTAGCAGACGTCAATCACGCACATATAAATACGCATTGACTGTCGTTGACGTTGCAAGTAGATATCAAGAAGCGGAACCATTATCAACAAAGACAGCAACTTGCATCTGCGTTTGAACGAATTTATCAACGTGGTGGTCTATGATGGCCACAATTATTACAAGTTGATCCTGGCAAGGAATTTCTTGGTGCGGTATTATCGTTGATGAAAAAACATAACGTTAAAATCAGACGAGGACACACTGAAATTCATCGTGATCAGGCAATCGTTGAACGATTTAATCGAACACTTGCTGAGCGGTTATTTGGATATCAATATGCAAAGGAAATATCCACTGACTTTAAGTTCGGGGAGAGATCTCGTGAATGGGTTGCAAGGTTACCAAGTGTGATGGCTGCTTTGAATAATGAAATTACTCGTGCAACTTCCATGAAACCTTCTAATGCGATCACAAAAAAATATATACCAATACACCGACGTGAATCTTCCTCTCAACCAGTACTAGGTAATGTAACTGTAAGATATTTATATGAACCTGGTGAACTTGAAGGTGGTAAAAAAAAGAGCAACTGATCCTATCTGGAGTGTGACTACACATAAAATTTCTAGCGTGGTTAGATCCACAGGTAGACCTGTAATCTACACACTAGATTCTACGGCACCTCAACGTGGATTTGTACGTGAACAATTAAAAATAATTCCTGAGGACACACAATTACCACCACCTTCACTTATGTAAACTAGCACCTCTACGTCGATTACATTCGAGACATGTCAGCATCACATTATCACATGTATGACCAAGATCACTTTTAATTCTGTCTACGGTAAATTGTCTTGGATTATTATTCGAATATTGCCACAACATTACTGCGTTACAGCTTGCACAATTATTATTCTGTCGTTGTGTTAGTGTTATAATAAATTCAGTATCAATATCAAAATCACGCTTATTTTTTTTTTGTCACATTGCTTACAACCAAATAGTTTTTTTCTTATTACGTCATTGCTAACAGTTTGATCATTATTTTCTGTAAAATTCATAATAACCCTATGTAGTTGAGACATTCTTCTGACTCGAGATACTGCAAGATAGACTAAATTTGACCCCTCGATTCTGTCATCGACAAGCCAAATATTTGTATCAGAAATAGTTAATCCCTGTGACGAGTGAATCGTTATAGCCTATCCTAACGTCCACGGCGATTTATCCATGCTCAACGCACTCTCAACAACATCAACAGCAACCAACACAATATCATTTAACACAAGATTTTGTATTCCACCACCAGGAATTTCAGCTTCAATATTCTGTCGTTGAGTATCTGCTGGGCGATAACATAATGGAACATGTAGATTTGAAAACTTTTCTTTATGTAACAGAAATAATTTCTCTTGCAGTTCATCACGAACTATTTTTCTACTTGCGACTATCAAATCAGCAGGTCTCCATAAATTCAAAAAATCATTCATAGTAGTTTCTGGAATTACTTTACGCATTATCTCACATTGTATTTTATCTGGCTGCAGTCTGATTAACCTTTAAGTTCTTTCAGCCGTTCATCAATAGCTCGATGGTCATCAGTTATTTCTTCGTAACAATCTACATTATTCTTCAGCCATTCATGTGGAGACTGTCCAATAAAGGGTGGTGGTTGACCATTATCGCCACACATTATTACAGCAGTATTCTTTGTCAATAACCAATCAAGAAATGTTTTAATATTTCTAACGACACCGTGTCTACCTCATCCCATATAATATATTTAGGTATATATTTCTCACCCATTCGCTCAGAAGTCCATGTGTCTCCGCACCATCTGAAGAAACTATGTAATGTACATGATTTTACTCCTCGTTCTTTTATTTCTCTGGAGAGTTTATGTGTCGGTGTCAAAACAATTATATCTGAATGGTTGTTCAGGAATAATTTAATAACACCAGTTGTTTTACCGGAACCACCGCATCCATTAAGATAAACAGTTTTATGTCTAGCCACAGGATCATATACAGATGGTGCTGATGACAATTCTGATATTCGATTATTTTTATAATATATTTCTTTAATTTCAACGTCGGCAGATTCAGAATAACTAAGTATATTTTCTTGTTTTATTCTCCATGATCCCCATTCACCATTACCAAGTAGCGGTTTTAACAAATCCGTATATTTTTTATTTATATAAAACGAATCCGTAGCAACTCGGACAGCGTAACGAGGAAATCTATTTATTATAGACAGTAGATTTATCGAAACGTAGGCTAGCATTGAAGATCTTAAATGAGTAAACTGCGGTGAGTCACCATCAGTATAGCTTACAATTGTACCTAGTTTGGTTCCGTCTGATAAATAAGCATTACTTCGACTTATAAATATGTTTTTTTTCCGTTGTATCAGCGATTATAAAATCGAGTTCAGCATCGTCCATAATTAATCTTGTACAATGTCGTTTATGATCATATGATCCTCCTTGTGTAAATTTACCGATTATCTTTCTACCAAGATCTTTTGCAAGTTTCTCGTCGCTTTCTTTCCTGCATTTATATATATTATCAGCAATTTTAACAGTGTCATCTTCGTTAAGATCAGGAAATTCTTTTCTGACATCGTCAATATTAAATCTATCCGGTTCTGGTAGCCAAACTTGTTTCTGTGGACGATGCGATATAATTGCTTCATTTACTTTCAATGATATTAAAATTCCAGCATCGAGCATATATCATAATAGTACTATTGGAACCCAACATTTTTCTGAAAAATGTTTTCCAAACCAAGTATAAGTAATCGGATGGAGATTTTCTGTAAACTCGAATGATTCTATATATGCGAATCCGGTTAAGTCAAAATCTGGTAAGGGTCCGTTTATCGCAACTCTGGTCATCTCGTGTGATGGATGTCCAAATCTCTTAAAGTATTCAGAACATTCTCCGTATCCAAGAAAACTTCCAGGATAACATGCTACCATATCAACTGAGATAACGTCGCTATTATCGTATTTAGTATTCCATAATCCACCGTGTTCATATTCAATACAACTTTTCTGGACATCTTCAAGAAATTCCGATCGGGTCGGTTTCCATGAATTTTTCTCCTGAGCAAAGTGAGCAGCAACTGATGGAACGGTAAAACAATTATTCAGTAATTGTCTAACCTTGACATCGTCAGAAGTATATTTTAATGCAAGATTTTTCATTTCTTCATGAATAGATTCTGTACGATAAATATCACCATTAGGCCGTACAAACTGATCATGATAATCATATTCTGAACTTTGAAACAACCAAACAGATACAGGGTAACTTTAACTGATATTCCTGATAAAATCAAATATATTACCATCATAAAATTTAACCGTTCTGTCTCGTGGAAATATTGTTACTGCCATAGTCCATGCATGTGCGTTGTGATCAATGATATCTATCGAAGCTCCTCTTGATTCATATTTCGATTTATACAAAATCTCTCCGGTTAACGTCTTCACTGTTATTGGAAATTTTAATAGCTTTCCCAGCTCAGCAACATTCTTTGATAGACGCTCCGGTATCTTTAACTGCTTCTGCCCATGTATTTATTTTTTTACATCGTAAATCTGTTAAACCATTACCACGTATCGCGTTTGTGAAGTGTTCTGTAACCCGTTAAGCTACACAATTTATTCTTGACTCTGACAGTTTCATCGGTTTGAGATCCGTAACGTTAGGTTTATTATTCAGCAGATATATTGCATAGACAACCGCAGTCACAGGGTAATCTCGTTCATAATACGGTTTGTCAATACCAGTAAGTACTCCGGGTTTGGATTTATTATTTAAGAGAACAATATTATTTCCCGACTGTATGCGTACAGGATCATATTTGTCACGGATAATCCAAGTATCGTCGTCTGTACTTACAATAAATTTTATTAAAATAAAATATCTTTGAACATCAAGGTGGTTAATAATCATTCTTCTTCGTTTGTCATTCATCACATTGACAGCATCTCCAGCTCTGAATGTTGACCACACATGAGCCGCACCATCGTCACGAAATTCCTTCTTGGCTTCACGGATACGTTTAGTTTTATCCTGATTCGTTAAAGCTAGATCTTGCATCGAAGCACTAAATTTATATTCTGGTAGTCTGTCAAGATCAAATCTAGTTCCTGCTGAGACTGCGGAAGGCTCAATTGCGGATAATTCTTCCATTATTATAATTAAGACAAATATTTAAATTAAATTTTAATATATATATATATATATATATATATATATATATATATATATATAATGATTGAAACAAAGAATCGATGTATTTGGCTCAAAATCGGATATACTTCTCCTTGTAACAGAGCATGCGTAAATAAATTCTGCAGCTACCATATGCAGTGCTTTAGACATGGGAGTCTAGGTCCAAAACCGTGTGTGCAGTGTGGTGTTGGAGTCAGAAAATTATGTGCGTTTTGTTTAGTCAAGGGGTCCACCTTCACTATCGCTGCTCTCAGTGTCACTTTTGACAGAATCAAATAACATAATTTTTCTCAATTGCATTACACGATTGTCCACAATCTTTTTTCTTTCGTACTCGTGAGTCAATTCGGATCTAATCTTTTCGATTGAACGTGCAAGAGGTGCAAATAGCTTCACCTGTGTGTCGTTTACCATTGCCAAGGATTCTAACATAGATTGATAAATTAATTTCACGAATCTATAATTAGATGGCAATGTGTATTTATTCTCGAATTTTTGTTGTTGTAATGATTCAAAATCACACATAATTTTCCGAATATCAAGATTATCAGATATCTTTATTCTTTTTAATTTTTCAATAGCACAAATAATATCATTAATATTTTCGTAATTCATTATATATATATATATATATATATATATATATATATATATATTTATTTATTTATTTATTTAAAATAAAAACAAAAGTCAAAAATAAACAGCAGCGATGACGGTCAGTCTGCCTTTTTTACCATCAATTGATTTTGTAAAATAATATTCTATTAAATTAATATATCTTTCTTCTCTTACCCATGGATAATCATTTCTATGATATTCTGGAAGTTTTATAAATATTTTTTTATCCGTAACGAAATCAGATCGTTGTGGTTCTGGTGGACCTTTATAAACTGGTGGCATATCTGGCCAGCCTAACGCGGATCTAATCGAACTTGATAAATATCTACAGAATAATCAGGGGAATTTATTTCAATTACCGCTGATAATGTTGGCTCGTAAACAGTAATTGCTATTTTTGATTCTTTTCCTGTAATAGATTTAATTCTACGTTGGAACTCATCATTAATTTGTTCTATTTGATAACTACCCGTTGGATCACTAACTACTTGCCAATCAGGAGTTCCATCAGGCTTATTCTTATTTGCAAATACTAATGAATTATTTGGTTGTAGTCCACCGAATGGTTTTTATCTAATATTTGGCCAGCTATAATAAACTCGTAATTGTGCTAGTGCTATTTATTTTGCTGGAATTGATGTCGGAAAGTTAACGATAAACTCAGGATTGGTCGAACTTAATGATATCATAGTAGTTTTTGACGGTGTTGTATTAGTGACGATCTGTTGTAATAATTCTCTCGACGCTGTCGAGGATTCAGTCAAGGACGTTGACATTATTATTATTGTTATTATTTAATTCTCTATTTTTTCGCCTTGGTTATTGTGAGTGACTTTATCACCTTGGCTATTGTCAAGGAATGCTTCATCATAGGTTTTCATTATCGTTGCGAACTCCTCATCAGATATTTTACCATCATTAAGATACAACGAAATATATGACGATAATTTAGAATAAGCTGTTGCTGCTGTATATAATTTTATTATATACTCGTGTAATTTAGTATTTGTACATGTAGCTATCTTCTTAGCAATAATACTGAGAATGCTTGCGGTAGTCGTTGACGTTGAAACGACAATTGTTACAACTGCAGGCGCTGTCATTGTTATTGTTGATAATAATAGTCCGGCTCCAGCAATAACAGCAGAAACTGAGTAAACAATTATATCAATGACAACCATACGTCTGCGATATTTTTTTACTTTTACTGTATAATCGTCGATGATATTTTTTAATTCAATCTGACATTTACATATTTCATTGTATCTGTGACGTTGAACGTCGATTGAGGTTTGATACATTATTATTTAATGACGTTAAGTAATTAATTGAGAAGTTTCAGCTACGAATTCCAGACACCACCAGTAACGTCTCGGGGGCATTTCCGTTGATGTCAACGTAAATGTTTCTTTGGTGTCCTTATTTAGCATCACCAGTAGAGGATTATAATGTACATTTGGTGATGATGAAGTGGCCGCAGTAATTTCCAAACCATACATGGACAGCCTGTATAACCCAGTTACTTCCGCGGTATGTTCGAGAATGTTATTTTCTGGTGTCCATGTTGATGATCCTGATGCTACTGTGTACACGATATTGTTAATTTGTTTATGTGGAATTTTATTCAGATCAGTTTTTTGAACAATATTAGGGATTCCATTGACAATATCGGTGATTTTTGCATTAATGTCATCGAGTTTTGTTTTAACGTAACGTCGGAGAGTTTAATATCAACAGTTGGTGGACTTCCAAAAAATTCATTAGTGGTTCTGTTCACGTTTCTGCGAAAATTTAAAAACAGATTTGAATGATTAAAAAATTCAGTTCTAAATGCGGTAATTCCATCATTGATTGTTGTTAACGAAGTTGTTACTGAAATTTCCTTATCATCGACGTATTTCTTCGTTGCAGCATCAAAATCAGATTCTGGTGTTCTAAGATTATTAATACCATTATTATTCATGTTGAGAAATGCACGCATTATACCACCGTTGGCTAATACGTACTTAGATTCTTGATCATCGACATATTTTTTTGTTGCAGCGTCCGTATCTGCGGTTAGGTTTCCAAGGTCTATAATTTTATTTCGATTCATAATAATGTGATCCGTGAATGAATCGCCAGCTTTCTTGCTAATATCGTTAACTGACTTACCGGAATCTTGTATTTTACCTTGATCAGTAAAAGTAACGATATTATCAACAACCGCGGTAGGAACTCGTATGAGTACATCTAGCAGTTGTCTTTAATCGTCCTTGATTATCCTGAAAAACAACGACTTCATTTTGATCCACACTTGTAATGTTTAATAAATCATTGATTTCATTTCTGAGATGATCAAGAGTTGCATATTTAGATAAATCACCTTGCTGCTGAGCTTTACCACGAGAAGATCTTCCGTAAATATCTACCATTATATTTACTAATGTCTGTTTAAATGTGACAACGTAGTATAATCGTGTACAGCTTTATGAGGTGGTTTTGTTGATTTTGATACAGTATCAAGTACAGCGAGTACTTCTCGACTACATATTGGTGGATCAGTTAATTTTTGTGTTGGTAATGTTGAATACCAGATTGGAGTACTTTGCACAGCGATTTTATCACTGCCAACATATTCTAAAAATTCTTTTGGTGGCGCTAGTCCATATGAATCAAAATAAATAATTCCACGTGGATCAATTGCATATCCAACCCAATCAGTGCCTGGACCAGAGTTTTTATCGAGATTAACAATACCAGTTTCATTATTGTTTGGTTTTTTTTGGTAATTGATCACGCATAAAAACACTTCTGAAGTTTTGTTTTTTTTTTAATTATTTTTTAGCAGCATCAAGTAAATCAAAATTGGACATGGGCAGAATCAATGAACTGTCCCGGGAAGTCTTAGACCCTTTCCGTACCATGAATATGGGGTCCCTCGCAATCTTAGACCCCTTCCCTTTTTCTTGGAAGTTTTTATTCCTTGACCCGTTGCTTTCTTTAATGCCATTCCAGCAGCGGTTCCAAAAGCGCCTAATGCAGCTGCTTTTGCAACAGCTGGGGCTGCAGCGGCTATTAATGCTGGTATAGCTGCAAGAAGTGGAGATATACCACCCGTCTTGGCGATGTCTTTAATGGCACCCGCAGAAAGATTAAGTTTTATACCCTTATTTGATTTTTTGGCTTCATTGAAATGCCTGAATTGACGTTGTGTAAGAGATAATTTATTTTGACCACTCATTTGTTCTCTTTTTGGCGATATTTTTAATCCACAGTTATTTTTTGATGCTGATTGTAGCTTTTTAATCTGACCAGGAGTCAGACTAACACTAACGTGATTATATGACATTATAATATTATGAGCGATCTAATTACATGTTTCTACTGGAGCATCAACGACTCTCATTCGTCCACCAACACCTTCAAGTAACATTGATTTATCGCTGAGTATAACGGCTATTGCTCTGTAATTAGCAATAGCTCCTATTGTCACACGAGCTCGAAAATGTATGTCAACAACAGATGGTCTAAACAAATCTAAATGCTCCAGCGAAAAGTAATAAATTGGATATAAGGTTGTAAAATCTGACAGTGATATTTGTAAACCAGAATCAACATTTTGATCACGTCCCATGAACGTCATCAGACGATGATATGCACGTGCTACATGATTTTGATTGAAATTCAGTAATATATCCTCGGATGGTTCTTGATGTCCATTTATCCTCAACGAAACCTCGGAAACACCAAGATTATCAAATATCATAATACTACGTGTTTGATCATTTACCCGTGCAGCATCTTGAAATGCAATAAATATATGTCGTAGTGTAGAAATACCTTGCTGAGAAGCTATTTGCCATGTAAATAAACCATTAATATTACTCTGGATAGCATCTGTGGTCATTGTTAACCATGATAACATCGATTTACCGCCGCTGCCCATGAAAGCAAGTAACCGATCTTCTTCAGATATTGATGGAGTCATTACTGGCATCCACAATGAAAGTTTTGTAAGAATTACTTTACCAGCATCACCAGCGGGTCGCCATATTGCATCATTGTCGGTTGCTTTTCGTACAAGTACAACTGTATGCTTAGCTCCGAAAATGACTTTTCTGACATTTCTACAGAATCCAAAGATATGTGACAGTGGAATTGAACATGAAAATGCTCTTCTATTACCTTGTAACATTGCTCGACGTGATCTAAATCCTAAGTTGAAATCTGGATCTACATCAATAATCATACTTTGTACATCAGCGTTGGCGTTTCTGGCGTTGGCGTTTCTGGCAAAATTTTTTGGTTGTCCTATTTCATATTGTTGATACTCTGGAGAATTAGAAGTATCTTTCACAAACATCATTGATGGACCAGTTGATCTTGAATAATCATCACTGTATCTTGCAAGACCAAGTATTGTTGTAGCAACATCAACGTCTTTCTGAATTGATTCAATATTTTTTCCGTCAATCATGTACGTAGCGCTGTCAAATAACGCCATAATACCATTATTAACAAAACCAACACTAACATCAGCGGCGTATTCAGTATTATCTGTTTTTATGATCTCACCTTCTACTTCAATAAATGCCTCAGCAGGTAAGAAATACCTACTTGTATCTTGAACTTGAAGTTCAATTCGTCCACACTGATCTGGAATTCGTGCGTCATAAGAATAGTACTGATAATCACGCACAGACTCATCTTTGAGTACTGGTGCATCCATGTCAAACGCGGGGTCAGATATGCGCTTAAACATCTTTATTATTATCGTCTTCGTCTAACACGAAGACCACTTCTTGCTATCAGACTAGTGGTTATATTTTTTTCTTTTTCTGACATTGGTACACTAGCCAACTCTGCTAGTTTTTGATTAGCAGCATGATTTATTATTTTACTAATATTTGCGGGCATTGTTTCAGTACTAGGTAATTTTACTGGTTGAGGTTTTCGTCGTATTAATCGTGCTAGTCTATCTTTGATTGCTGAAAATGCTTTACTAGCAACATCACTAACAGCACCAATACCTTTTTCACGAACAACATCAATAGCTTTCATTCCCAGTTGTTTTGCAATCTGTATTGCTTTTGGGACTATCCTTCTAAATAGACCCTGAACAACATCACCTAGTCCATCTCCGTAGGTCGTTTTGTATACTGGTAATCGTGAATTTATTAACCTGACCATGGTTGGTACACGTTGAGTACTATGTACGATCATTTTATTATAGTAACTGTATCTAATTATATCTAATCACTGTGGTAGTCATCGGCGATTTCATTAATGAGAGACCGATACATATTAATATCCATGATACCGCCTGTAAATAATCGTTTACAAATATCAGCTGCTTCATTAATTATTTCTAGGGAATTATTACCGGCTCGTTTTCCTCCAGTTAGAATTTCTAGTCGATCAACATCGGAGAGAACGCTGTTTGGACAATTAATAAAACCGCTTCCTTGATTAGTAAATCCACTTCCAGTAGGAGGTTCTTTTTCAAACAATCCTAAATCTTCTCGTAATTTTTCTTCTTTCTCTTCTTTTTCTTTCTCTTGGTATCGTCTCCACCATTCTTCTGTGCTGACGAGAGTGTCTTGCCGTTCTTCCTCCTCTTCCTTTTTGCTTGGTTTCTGTTGTTTTGGAGATTGTGGCAATGGTATTCGTGATTTTGGAGATTGTTGTTTTTGTTGTTTTTCTCTTTCTGTATACGGTAGTAGTCCTTCTATTTTTCCTTTATCCTGTTTTTTACGTTCTCTTGCTTCCTTTTTTGCTTGCTTTTCTAATTCTTTTGCTTGTTTTGCTTGTGCCCTTTCTTGTCTTCTCTGTTCTTCACTTTATTTTCTTCCTTGTATTCTTGATTGGATTAAATCATCAATTTCATTAACATAATCTCGATATAATGGATCATCAGCTTTAACTTTTCCAACATTATAATGTATGCGATATAATGCTTTTTGCCAATTTTCACGAGTTTTAATATCATTAGCGTGTTCAGGTTTCATTAATTTATCTCTTCGATCAAAACCATCCACAGCAAACAGAGCTAATTGTTGTAGGTCTTTAATGTTATTCTTAATTACTTTAACAGTATCTTCATTAAATTTGTTTGACAACTCAGCATTACTTATTGCAAGACTCTTTTGTTTATGGGCTGGTGCTTCAGCGCCTTCAGGTATAAGTATTCGCTGAGCAGCAGCTATATCAGCTGGAAGTCCTCGTAAAATCCTTTTTGTTTGTTTTGTTCTTTCTGCTATTTTTCCAGTTGCTTCAGCAGTTTTTTCTAACGCAGGAAGAAGACCTTTAATGGTTTCTGTAATAATTAAATAATTGTTTTGTATCCTCTTCAAATTCAACTTGAGATTCCTGACGTGATTGTAATTGTTGCTTAACAGAATCACGGACGGGTAGATAATTTTTAATTGCCTCTAGTCGCTCTCGAGATAATCTAGCTGAGTGTGGTTCTCCAATCATTATTGATAATATTTATAATGGCTGTTTAATTACAGCAGCAGAGGAGGTGAACGACCAATATTGAGTGACCCGGCGAGTAAACGAGTCGCATACAAATTTGAAAAAAATACGTCAACGATGGAATAACAAAAATGAGCTAACCCAGACGATTTGACGTTATTGTGGTCTGTTTTCCACCGTATGGAAATATGCTCGGTTAGAGGTTTCAGTTTAACGTTATTGACCTTGTTTTCAGCTTTTGTAGGAACCTTTATTTTTTGTAAATAAGGTCTCCAGCAAAAAAGTCTGTTCACCTCCTCTGCTGCTTGTTCTTTGAGCACTGTTAATCTTATTTGCATTTTGTTCATAAAAGGCTATTGTTTATGGATGTACATTTTTGTGACATGGTTGAAATATAGAGATATAATATTCACCACAGTTTAAAAATAATATGCCTTGGTGACTTACTTGGATTATTATTTCAGTGTTGATATCTCTATGTATTGTTCCAGAAAACAACAAACTTAAAAGTTTTAATAACATCTAATAGCATTTTCAATACAGAAGGCTGAAATAAAGCAGTCTGAAATGACACTGGGTCGAATTGACCCCATATAGTAAGACAAAATGAATGGGTCCAAAATAACTCAGTGGCCGAATTGACCCGGAATCATTTCTAGAACATACAGGGCAGTTTATCTCACTTCTAAATATCCAACCCTTTTACTTGTTTGTATTCTTACTAGTTCCTTAATACAAATTTCTCTTTCTTGACACAACCATGATAATCTCAAGGAAATTACAATTAATAAGAGAAAAGTGTACAATTTATATGTAATGAACAGACACTAAACTTTGTAGAAAGATACAGTTTAGAGGAGGTTGGTACCAGTGAGTTGTTATAACATTTGTTTCGGAAAGAACAGATCAGAATCAATCATTCACATCTCTTAACATAAAAGCTACTTTGACCATCTTTTCTTAAAATTCCTAATCAGAATATTGATATTCCCAGCACTATCTCTGTATTTGCCTACCTCAGTATTTGAGAATCCATCATGATTCATATTCAAGGTCAAGACATGTTTATGATATTTTGTATATATTTTTAAACGCAGACCACAGATATTGTGGACATTAATAACTTAGTACTATTTGCGTTTCAATTTAGAGTTTAATGGGGGGTTTTTTTCTGAGTTTATCATGGTATAAACTATCAGTTGCCAAATCACACAGCAAATAACACCCGAAGGGTGTTATGTAACCTATGTGGATCGGCAACTGACAGTTTATACCATGATAAACTCTGAAAGAAAACATAAAAATTTTATAATTGCAGTATTTATGATTTTTTGTTATTTTATTTTCTTAAAAATATTTCTTATCAGTTTTGGACGCTGTTTAAGCGTATGAATTCTTGTTGAGGCGTCTGGTATGTAGCTATTTATCAAACAGATGATTCTCCATGTGCAACATAATAACTACGTCGATCCGTATCAAACAAAAAATTCTGCCAGAGGTAGGTGATCTAAGGTTTTGAACATTCCACAGTATGGCCTTAATCTTTTATCAAAATTGGAATATATGATCTGAGCAGAAGTTCAGTATACAAAGCAAAGACTGTGTTGTCTTGTTTGAAATATGAATGACTCGTGGATTTGATGCTATCATGACTTCATTGTGGCATGGCTGAATCGTTCTTGTCCAGATATATGCGTAACCAATTTTCGCGTCTTTAAGTCTATTTTCTTGTTCATTAACAATTTAGGTTACCTACACTACAAGGCCTTCTTACAAATGAAATTAAGACTATCGGTAAATAGTTATAGTGATGAAAGTCCAGTAGTCAAACAGTGCAGGACATCGACATTGATAATTATGATGGGAGGTGTAGCGGATCTCCCCCCACCCCTCATTGTAACTATCAAGGTCGGCATCTTACATTGTAAGACTGTATTGTTATAATGTTAGTCTTTGACCCACCTCTTCCCAATCCCTATATCTATTTACCTATAGTTTTAAATTCATTTGTAACGAGCTGCAGTGAAAGTGCTGTAGCCCCAATGTTCTTTGCAGATTTTGAGCTTCACAGCTTGTCTTTTTCAAATCTAGTCAAAGAATGAATTATTTATATTCAGAAAAACAGCAGTGATATGTTATTTGATATTGTCAAATCAATTTATTCAATTTTCTAATTAAATATAAAAAACCCACCGTTTTTGTTTCGTTTTAAAGGCATGCAATGTGTATGCCTTCACGTTCAGTGTTCACGTTAGTTACTTTCCACGTGACTCTATTAATAGAAGTTAGTATAAAGTAGTTCTCCGTACAGTTTATACATAAATAAACACAAATGGGTCTGATCACATGATTATGTTCTGACCAGTGGACATCTTCCTTTCATTTATCCACTGATGCAACCGCAGTTATTACCTAGTAGGTTTATCTAAACTGGGTAAGTTTAACAAATATATTTTTTCTCAAATGGAACGAGGTAAAGGAATTAAGTTACTCAAAGTTGAATTTTTCATCCACTTCTACAGTGTATCCATTTTTAAATCTTAAACATAGGCAAAAGGGATATTATTAGCTCAAACTGCAATTAATCCAAAATAGTACAAGAAAATCCCAACCTGATTTATCATCTTTTTTATGTTTTTATGCCCAGACAGTGATATGGAATTTGATACTTTTGGGAAGCAAAGGAGAAACTTTAACATTTTTCTATTGTTAATTTGCATGCCCTCTGATTCAAATAACCTGAATAAATACTTTTAACATTCATAGAAGAGACATGTGAAATTACAGATATGTAATATGACTTTTGCTAAAATGACTACGTTTGTTTATATATACATGTACTTGGAAAACAAGAAGAATTAGAAACTGGCTTGTTTTTGTTTGTGTTGTTACCTTCACGTTCTGCTGTCATAGACCATCCATTAGCACAAGATTGTTATCTCTACGCCTTGTCAAAAGTACTCGGAAGATTGCCATGACAGATTTAAGACACACATTCACCTGTTGGTGTAGCAGTTCCTAATTTAAAATGGTGTTGTGAGACATCAGTTATGGCCATCACTGCAGCAGTCTTGAAAATCTTACCACGTCTCCAGAATGGATGGTCATTTTAAAATGGACTTTTACCTGAAATACTTCTTATGATGTCCAGTTGTTTCTAAATGAAAATGGTACGAACCTGATGTCTAATATGGCCACCAATGCAGCCATTTTAAAAATATTTCTTATCACTACTTCTGAACAAAAGGACACACTGACATTCATCAGAAGACTTCTTATGATGTCTAGTTGGTCTGAAATGAAAATGGTGCTTATCTGTCATCTAATACGGCAGTCATCTGGAAAAAACTAGTTACTGCTATGTCTCCTAAATAGACGGTCATAGGGGGGTTGCACTAAAAGACATGGTGTTAAAATGGTGATAACGAAAATCATGCTGATCTTACTGTAAATATAACCATCATATCAGCCATTTTGAAAATCATCTGATTGCTACCCCTCCTAATGGAAAGTGACCAGATTGACATGGCATTTTCACCAAGAGACTTTTTATGATGTCTTGTTTGTTCTATATGAAAATGGTGCAGATTTGATTTCCAGTATGGCTTTCACAGCAGCTGTCTTGAAAATTCTGTTATTACTTCTCCTGGAAAAAAAAAGTTGTACTGACATGGGGCTTTCACCAGAAAACTTCTTATGCTATCTAGTTGGTCAGAAATTAAATATGTGCTGATCTGACCTCTAATAAGGCCACCATAATGGAAATTGTTATTGATACTTCTCCTAGATTCAATGGTCATAGTGACATTTTGCTTTCACCGGAAGACTTTTTATGACATTGAACGGTAGTTGGTCCTAAATGGAAATGGTGTGCATCTAACATCCAATATGGCCACCATGGTAGCTATCTTGAGAATCTTGTTACTCCTCCAAAACAGAAAATCTTGCCAACATGAGGTTATTATGTCTTACAATATCTTGTTGGTCCTAAATTGAAATAGTGCTGATCTAATTTACAATGTTGCCATAGTGGCCATCTTGAAAACTTTGGTTATCTATGCTCCTCCTAAATGGAAAGTCATTTTAACATGGGGTTTTCATCAGGAAGTAGTTCCTGAATGAAAATATTTTGCAAACTGCTCCTCAGTAAGGACACCATGGTGGCCATCATGAAAATATTGTCTACTACTTCCAAATGGATTGTTATATCAGCTTGAGTTTTTCACCAATACACTTTTTATGATGCAAAGTTGGTCCTAAATGAAAATGGTGTCAATCCACAATGGCTGCCATGATGTCTTCTTTAAAATCTTGTTGTCACTACTTATTCTGAATGGATAGTCATACTGACATAGAAGTTTTCACCAAAAGACTTAAGTGTTTATCCTAAATCAGAATGGTGCAGCTCTGGTAATCAGGATGTCCACCACAGCAGGTAATTTGAAGATAATAATAATAATAATAATAATAATAATAATGCCCATTAACAGCATATAGAAACTTTTGTTTCATCTCTCCAAAACCTAGTCTTGAACTGGATTCTTCTTTTTAGTTTGTTAATATGTAGGTTTGAAATACTGCATGTTTGTTTGGGTTTGTTTTAAAGAATTTAACTGAATCAGCCGATCTAATGTCAGCAGGAAGTGAGTTCCATATGTTAGCCCCTGAGTTGTGAGGACTTCCTTTGAATTGTTCCATGCAAAGTATTCTTATTAAACTGTTGTTCAAATTTGATCTTACATTATAGGACAATTTAGTACATTGTACATTAGGACATCTTGACACATTTAAAAACCAGAACTGCTTTCAGGAAATTTATTCTTTCGATTCTTAGCCATTTTGATTTTGTGAACCAATCTGATGATGATGCACTAATGGGGACATTACACATCAATTGAATTGCTTGTTTGTAAAGCATATTAAATTTGTTCATTTGGGAATTCAGTACAATTTGCCCATATTTTTAAACAGTAGTACATCACTGGAGGTTTATAAACATTGTAGTACAAAATTCTGGGTACCTTTGTCGGGTACATTTTTATTCTACTTAGCAATGAAATTTTACAAGCAAGGGTCCTACAGACATTATCTATTTGTTTGTCCCACTTAGGATTTCCGGTAGTCATTTTACTCCTGATAGTTTCTCATCATTTATATTTTTAACTGCTTTTTTAGATATTTGCATAAGCATGCATTTTGTCTTAGATTCAATTATTACCATCTTATTTTGCTTTGACCATTCCACATTTGATGCAAGGTATGAACTTTGTTTGCATACTTTATGAAGATATTGCTGCATGAACTGCATCATGCTTTTTATCAGCGAAATATATCAGAGACAGTTTCAACACACTGCAGTTAATAGGAAGAAATAGTCTTATCCTGAATTACTGAAATTCATTTTGCCCAGTAGAGTATCAATCCCTTTGAGGGACTGGTTCTTTTTGTTGTTGTTGTTGTGTTTTTTTTGTTTCTCTTTATGCATGTAATTAAAGCTGTTTCTACATTGGAGTGAAACATGACCCCATTTGGTCAATTATGTGCATAAAATATGTTGGTCTCCTAAAGGATACTGTCATGCCTGCATTAAGTGACTTTGAAAATTCAAATGAAAGAATTATGGGTAATTGTCCATTTCTGTTTCTCAACTCATTGCAGGTAGTTGGGAAAGATTAAGAAAAGTCCCTCCACAATTATACACGAATATGGGAACAACCACCATTGTAGCACAATCAGTACTTCTGGTGCAAGTGGATAATCATTATGGTTGTGGCGAAGCCTCTCTGGATACTCTGTATCAGCTTCAAATAAATATTCATTTTTGGTGTTGCTGTCATACTTATGTTCTTGTTTGTAAATGTCTGTATGGTTGGTATCAGTCTATTCAAACCCACAAACTGGTTTAATTTGCAGTTGTAGATTGCATGCTCTGTGTGCAGTTCCTCTGTACATGCCAGTGATAAGATTCATTGCAGATCCAAAGAGTGGTCACAGAAAATATGTGCTAGTCATCACAGGCTAAAATCATATGTGGGGCAAATAGAACTGATACCAGATCCATTTCAATGTAATCTCAAGCGATTTTAGGAACACCTCAACTGGCCACAAATCAACATTTGTGGCTCAGTTTGTCCATCACATCTAACAACAGTATAACACAACTGGCATTAAATTTTATAGGAACCTGGACTGTGGAGGATTTTTTATTGTTATGAGTTGGAAGTGAACATTCAATCATTCAAAGTCTTCGTAAGTCACACATGTGACTTTCTTATTTTGTTGCAATTCTGTAAATTTTAGAATGTTTTTGCAGGGTTCTGGGATGATTGTATGCTTTAGGTTTTCTAATCCACTGCAGTAAAACTTGTGATTGTCAAACAGCTGCTATGTGCTGAACAGTTGCATACAGTGTTCACATGGAAACTTTTTTTCCTGCTCTTGCTGTGTCTTCATACAAATCGTTGAAATTTGTTATCCATACATAGTCATCCTATTGAATCACCTCTGAACTATAGCTATGTTGCTTAGCAATAACAATCGAATTAACAGCCAACAGATACACCAGCCGTTTCCATAAGTGCCTAGTTAAGGATCACAAAATGAACAAGAAATGGATAAGAAGATATTGCTTGGTCCAGGGTCAGTTGCAACTATTGGAAACCAGTATGTATGGGCTCAACTGATGTGTGAATCCGTGCAAGTACTCTCCTTCAATATGCATCTACAAAATGTATTCGTAAAGGCGCAATACGGAAGATACTTGTAACTTTGAATGGGTTTATAGGCATTGTAATTTCAGAACCCTAAAGGGTCTGTGGATACGTCGATGAAATCCTATCTCAGGTAAAACAAGGATAAGTAAACAATTTGCAGTGTGTTCTAAAGGAGCACAAAAAATTAATGAAATGAATAATTAGCAATAATTCAAATTTTCTGAAATTTGCAGAGTTTTGCATTGCACTTTTTCAGCACACCAAACAAACAGTTCCAACATTATTAAGAGACAATATGGATAGCATTTTTTCAAATAAAACAACATAATGACAATAATGAACCTGTGTATATGAGGAGAAAGTACACTCCATCAGCTTTTATATTGAAATTTGAATTTTAGAAAGAGCGATAGATACAAAAGGAAGAATTAACAACCAAGATTCATTATTTAAATATAAACTGGCACCATTGGATACAAGAAGAAAATGTCATGTTGCCAATTAATATGTTGAAAAAATTATTGACTTTGAATTCATGCTTTTATAAACATTACATGTTTGATACGTTTTTATAAGGTAAAGTTGACAAAAATTATTGACAAGGGTGATGGCATGTTATTTAATACTATGTTGATACAATAAACAGTTATATTTAATTCCCTTCCACTGCTAATTTTGAAATGTGCTAGGTTGTATTCTGTCAGGGATGGTAATTCGTGGATGCTGATAAAAATACAAGATCACAACCGCTACACATAAAAGATTGGTTGATGAAAGGGAGTGCTGTATATTAGGGAGAATAACTAATTCCATAATACCATTTCAGACCTATCGACCAAACTGACAAAGGAAAGGCTGTAAACATATGCGGCTTAACCCATCAGGCTGTCGTGCTTAAAACAAATACAGGATTAATGTTATTGGTAGAGAAAGTCCCAAGGGAAAATGGTGGTACTTATGTTTCTTTAGTAATAATCAGGGCATTGGATGAAAGGTAAGAATAGATTTCAATTTTATTTGCAAAAGGTCTCAACATACAGTGTTTATTATTACAAAACTACATTTACATTCTCAGGGGTCACGCTACCAGGCGAAGTGGGCGAAAAAGTCGCCTGAGAAGCGTAAACTTCGCCTTCTTCTGTTAGGAAAGCGAAAACGACTTCGCCCTCTGATTTTCGGATGTAAAATGACTGTAGATTAGGACTTTGAGATGCCCCCTCGCTGTAGCCAGTTAAGTTCTGGCACTGTTGTAACCCAAGGCCAAATGTATTTACGTGGTGTTGATACCAATCAGCTTACGGCGACAAAGAAATTCTTGCACATTCACATGCAAGTTTTAATAGCTAACTGACCATTAACCCTTTTCCGGAGCAAGATATCACTGCTTGATTTCATGAAGTTGGGCACACTGTGCTATGATGAAAATATACCAAATTTTGTTTCGAAATTTAAACATCAATATGCAAATAGTAATTTGCTTTTAAAAATAACTCGGTGAAGAGCGTTTTCTAATTTATTTCTTTTTTTTAACAAATGGAGATTTTAACGGCCGTATTTGCGTATTTTCTGTATAAAATCGGTTTGAAACCGTAAATGAACTTGTAATGGCGGACATCGCTGCGTATATAATATACCACTTCATTAAACTGTCTGTATTCGTAAATAATTGGGCAAATCGGTTCAGGAAAATATATAATATAATGAAAACAAAGTTTAAATATTATGTGATAGGTGATTTAGCCTAACTATTTAATAATGTAGGTCAGAAACATGGGAATCTCTGTTGTGGAGTTCGAATCAGTGCTGCAAGGTGAAGGTTGTTTTCTGACCTACCGTAATTAATTTTCGTGAAAATACGAAAAATATATATATAGTAATGAAGCAAATACTATTTACCCAATGCATATCGTTATTATCAGTAGGTAGGCAAATAATACAGCCATAAATATGCAGTCCTATTAATGATTTTTGTAACGAAGCAAGAAAGTGAGTAGTTATATTAAGAAAAGCCCTCCTTCTGAAAATAGATGCACTCGCACTGTGCAATACGAATTCTTAGATTTTCGGTTGGGGAAAAAAGGGTCCAGTTTAGTTATATATCGACTTTTAGTGCTTCAGTGTGTTGTCTATGAATAGTTACAGTAATGTTTTATCGGGAACAATGAAATCAGGACGAAGAGCATGGTTTGAAGTCACTTGTGCATTTATTCCTATGTACATGTATTAGGGGCTGTTTCAAAGAATGCGAGAAATCTTTCTGACTGCAATTTTACACAAAACTGTAGAAAATAAAATAATTAAGTGGTAGTTTATTAAGCATTTTTACCAACTCGCAGTTACAAGACTCTAATCGTGTTACTGCTATCAGTTAAAATTAATTACAATGTATAGCTTCTGATGTGCTTTTTAAGTCATATGGCCAAAACACACTGCATTTACTTCAGTTCAAACACACATATGCTACAAGTATGAATAGAATGGGTATGAATATAAAAAAATTTATACGCATACAAAATATGTTGATACTAACACATAACACATATTTTTCAACTTGAAAATAAGGCATTGCTTAAAACTGTTAAAACTTATAAAAGCATGCTGAGAAATAGAGCACATCATTAAAATAAGATAATGTAGCTGTCTATATATATATATATATATATATATATATATATATATCGTGTTTCTGCTTTGGTTTCACTTCTCCCTGTTTAGCTCCCACTTCTCCCTGTTCTGACCAAAAGGAGAAGTCACTTTTCCCTAAAATTTAAGTCTAGCTTGACCCCTGCATTCTGATAAGCTTAACAGTGTCAATACAGGGTTTTTATGTCTTCCTAGGTAGACACTGGGCCATCAATGATTATTAAGGGCTGACGAAACTCCACTTTATATTCATCATCCTAGGGTTTCTAAATGGTCAATTGATATTTTTATGAACCAGTTATGCAGCCGTATGAACTTTCATCAACAGTCCAACGCCCAGGTGGGACATGAGGAGGGTTGTCCATGGGGATAGCACCCCCACCATGTTAAAAGCCATGCTAAAAAAACAACATAGCAGAATATTCGTTGGATCAACAGAAAGAACCAGAGTGCGTCAAGAAGACCAGCCAAACCCAGGAAGGAGCTGACTTGCAACAGATCTTCTCTCCACCAAGAATATTACAAGAAACTGGACATAGAATGTGAGAACTCTGTACGAGACGGAAAACATCACAAATTACAAAAGAGATGTACAGATACAGGTTGGAGATCTGATGACTAAGTGAAGTTTGATGATCAACATCAGCCAAATCCCCTTTGCATCAGGACATCTCCTCTGGACCAGTAAACAAGAATGATGACCACAGGAATGGAGTGGGACTGATGTTGAGCAAGAAATCAAAAAGTGCTATGTTCCAACCAACCTTGTAGACCTGGAATCCAAGGAAAGTTTGCATGAGCAGCTTCAGAGTGTATCTGACAGAGTACCAGAGTGGTGTGTCACACCTGTGATGGGCAAAATGAATGCAGAAGTTGGCAGCGACAGCATCGGATCGGAACTTATCATGGGTAAAGAGGACCTGGAAGAGATGAAAGACAACGGAGAGCTCTTTGCTGATGTGTGGGCTGTACAACCTTATGATTGGTGGGACAGTTTTGTTCTATTGTAGTATCCAAACAGTTACATGGAAATCCCCAGATTCAACAGCAAAGAATCAGATCAACAACCTTCCTATCTCCCACAGATGGAGGAGGACTCTGATGGATTTGAAGGTCTGTTGAAGAGCAGATGTTTTCTCAAACCATATGCTGGTAATGGCAAAACTAAATACAAGAATCAGCAGCATAAGGAAGACTGGACGACAGAAACACCCATGATATGTCACCTCCATGCTTATGAATGTTGAGAAATAAGAAAATTCACCGTAGGCTCTTGCTGACCTTGATGATCGCTCCAAAGAAAGGTTGTGGGAACACATTAGAGGCACATTCGCTACAGATTGTAAGGAGATTCTGAGATTTTGAAAACCGCAGTGCAACAGCTGGCTATCAGAAGATACAGTCAAGAAGACAGAAGACAGACAAGAAATCAAGCAGAGACTTGTACAGGCAAAGAATAAATAAACGAAACAGTGTCTTCAGGAGGAATACAAGACAAAGAATAAGGAAGCCCAGAAGAGCTAGAGGAAAGATAAGCATGAACTTTCCAACAGCTTGTCATAGATGTAGAAAATGCTGCAAAAGTAAATGACATGAGGACCCTCCACAACATCACAGCACAACGTTTAGGGAGGAAAATAAACGCATGCAAGTCTTAAGCAGAAAGGATGGGAATGTCCTGAAAAACAGGCTGAACAGCTTGAAACAAACATTTCGGCAGCTTGCATAGGGGCTGATCTGTGGAAAACGCACCCATCATAGAAGAGGGTTAAGTCATTCAGGCAATCAGGAAAATCAAGAGCTGCCAAAGCCCCTGACCCAGACCCACCAGAAGCCTTAAAAGTGGAAGCTACAGTTACAGCAGACATTTTGATTGACATTCTACTGGAAATATGGAACAAAGAAGAGGTGCCACAAGAGTGGAGGAAGGGCTGCATTGCCTAGATTCCAAAGGAAGGAGACCTTAGCAGCTACTAAACCTGGAGAGGTATTCAGCTTCTATTCCTACCAAGTAAAAGTCTCACAATGCTGATTTTGTAGAGGACCATATCTGCAGTAGATTCCAGGCTGACAGAAGAACAATTAGGATTCCAAGCAGGGAGGTCATGTTCAGACCAGATAGCAACAGCCTGTATTATCATAGTACAGGCCTTAGAATGACAGCTACCACTGTACGTAAATTTTGTTGACTTCAGGAGAGCATTTGACATGCAGACAGATGCACCACCCAGAAAATCATGATCTACTATAGCATCCCAGGAAGTGTGTAAGGATTATCCAGTGCCGCTACAAAGACACATCCTGTCATGTTATACACAACACTGACATGTCCTCTTCTTTCTCTGTTAACACTGGCATCAGGCAAGAAAATTACTTGCACCAATGATATTCTCACTAATTATAACCTTGGCGATGAAGATAGCAATGCACCACCCACAAGGAATACAGTGGACCTTGACCCAAATACTGAAAGATCTGGACTTTGCAGATGATATTGGACTGCTGTTACACACACGCTAGCATGTGCAATTAAAAACAGAGAGCCTATATATCATAGCCAAACTACCGGCCTGGAGATGATGGAAAGACAAAATGCCTGCGAGTCAGAACCAACCAGGATGCACCTATGCTCTATCAGGGTTCAGGCCATTGATAATATCAATAAGAACACATACCTTGGCAACCTTCTGAACAGAAGAAATGTCAAGACCTGGATTGCTAAAGCATGACATGCCTTTGCCACTCTCAGACCAGATCATAACATCCACCTGAAAACAGAGCTTAAATGACTGTTCAACTCCAATATTGAATCAATGCTGTTCTTTGGGGCACAGACCTCGAGATACATAAAGTACTTGAATATATATATATATATATATATATATATAAAGAATACAAATCATATTGCTAATAAGAGTCCTTTCAAGCGCACTGGATCCAGCAAGGATCACATGTGTCAGGGATTGATTAAGATAAATGCAATAAACAGCAAACAGTGCAAACTAGTTTCTAACTAGATTGAACACTTTCGACTCAATGAGTCTATTTCAAAGGCAAATACTCAACATAGACAAAGCAAACAAATAAAACACGATGGGTTTTTTTGGTTTTATTACTTTGTCTTGTCTATGTTGTGTATTTGCCTTTGAAAAAGACTCGTTAAGAGTCGAAAGTGCTTAGGCTAGTCAGATACTAATTTTGCACTGTTCGCTGCCAGTTTTTTGCAATTATATATTTGTGTGTGTGTGTGTGTGTGTGTGTGTGTATAAGTATATATCTGTCTTATATTTCATTAACCTTTATACACACATACATGTCTAACAAATAGATGGAGAACTCCTATACAGTAACTTTTGATCTTTTGGTAGAGGAAGAAAATTAATGAGAAAAGGTGGTGTTTTGTGAGTTTTTTTATATAGCTACACAGTATTGATGTAAACACGTAACTATACTAACACCCTAGTTTAAAAAAGACCTCATGTGTCCTTATTTTTGGCAGCATCATATATGTACCCATTGGTGCATGTCATTGTACTACACTAATCACTTTTTAAGACCTGTTGTAATTGTGTGTGTAAGAGCCTATGCGAAGGTGTATGAGAGTTTCTTTTATGATATTGGTTGTGTAATGCATAGTTATCTAAGCCCTATGAAATTTCAGATCAACAACACAACTAGTAATGGATACCCAGATTAAAAGTTTATCAATGAATGTTAGAGGTCTACATAGTTCAAAGTTAAAAAGAGACACTTTCTGCTGGGTAAAACAAAAGAATGCATTCCTTGTATGTGTACAGGAGACACATAGGACAGCTGAGATTGAAAAATAATGGGCGGCTGAATGGGATATAAGTGGGGGGTTTTTTAGCCCTAAATCTGCCAGTAGTGCAGGTGTTGCTATCCTATTTAGGAATAGTTTTGAATTATGCATTTATACAAACAGATGTGATGGCCATACCAGATACACTATTCTAGATTTATCATTTAATGGACTGAGATTTGCTCTAGTGAATCTATACGGTCATAATGATGATAATGCTGAGGTTTTTAGGAATTTGAAAGAGGATATACATTTTGACAGTTCCTTTGTTGTTATTTGTGGTGACTGGAATGTTGTTCAGGACACGGAACACATTTCATCTGGCATGTACGCCAATGCCACTCCTTATTTACATCAAATCACCAGCCTCTGCAGTAACAGCTGCAGTTGTTCAAATAGGTATATACTTATTCACTATGTATATAACTCAAAAATGTCGTCACTTTTCAAAATCAGGAAGTTTGACAGATTATGCAAATACATTTTTTACATGTACTTTATGCATCAGAAAGTTTTGATTTTACAAGGACAACACTCCCTTTGAATTTTCTGGAATTTTTTCTGGAATTTTTGTACTTATTTATATTATGCATCAGTGCTCCTTTAACATCTTGATTTGTGAAGTTATGAGCAGGAACTCTACGTTCAAGCCATGTAGAAAAGTTACCACAGTGTTATCAGCAACCTAATATGTAGCCATTATTCATCTCACATTTAACTAAGACAGTATTTGTTACTGGGTTTTTTTATTTCTTTAATTCAAGTATAATTTGTTGAAGTTTTGATATGCCACTCATAGCTATTTTGTTGCAGCTATGTTCTCAAGTGATATAGTTATATATGGTCGGAAATACTTCCCATTGCAACACTGCGGCCAACTTGACCACATATCACTTCTGATGATAACATCTATCAACTCCGAAATGTAATCAGGTTGACCATGACAGTTAAAATCAAGTACTAATATTTTCTGTGTTCCTCAGGAACGATGATAGTTCTGCTTCTGTAGAATCACTGAGATCAGTAAAGTCATCGTAGATTTCCGCATCAAAGATGACCATATTAAAGACTTCTATGGTATTTACTGCGATGGCATCATGATCATATCTGCCATGATCTCTGTTATGCAGTTTTATATCGTGTTCTGAAATCTGAATTGACCTTACAGTCATTTACAAAATACAGTGTCAACAAGCACCCCATATTAAACAACAACAGAAACCTCTGGACCTGGTAACATTGAGGCAAATAATATTGTGGCAACTTGCTGACATTTCTGACAAAGGGAAACGTCAATTATAGATGCAAAATTATGTACTTGAGTCAGTCTGTGATTATAATGCAAATTTCCTTACCTATAACCTTTCCGTCTGTTGTGATCTCAATGTATTTTCCAATGACCAGTTCAAATAATGTTCCTTAAAGATGAAGAAAAGTTATGTACAGTTTTGTCATTCTAGTCTTTCTTCTGGCTTTGTCTCCTGGCGTTGCAATTGGACGAATCCCCAAAACAGAATTGGCCATCTCATAGCCACCAACTGCTGTTAGCATAAAATGTGTACCAATCTGCCGATGTCAATTTTTGATACCACCTTGTTTCTTCAATTAAAGCGTATTCATCTAAACAGTTATATAAAATATCATAGAATCTGTCAAATTCACCTGGTAGTTTGATAAAAGGGGGCACTGAGATGAATCTTACATTTTTCAATAATTTAATTCGAGTCCTTTTCCAATAATAAAATTGTTCTCATAACGTTCGTTTCTTGTGGCCATTGTATTAATTGAGCTTGTAACTCAAGAGGAAACAACATGCTCTACTTTGTGCTGTCTTATTGGAAGAAGATATAATTGAAAGAAAATGTACTAGTGAGCTAGGCCCCCTTTTTATTAGACTATTTGCGCTGTTATTAATGTGTTGTTAACAACTGTCGTAATTGTTAAAAACACGTCTTTGCAGGTGGAACATCGTCAGAAAATCAGATGTGCATGGTAAGACATTACAAGACTTCTACAATAGCGCCTATCCAGGATTGCAGTACAATATAGTTTTGGAGAACTGCCGACATGCTGCGAAAAGAATGTGAGGAAATACTGTAGATGGTACAAGCTGGTTGTTTTTCATCAGGTCATGGCTACGGTGGTGATGGATACCCACCTAGAAATTACAGCTTTTTAATGGGTATAACTATTTAAGTTGTCATAACCGGTGTTCGCTTTTCATGCTTTGATATTGTAGGGAATATTTTGTCAAATCATGCTTGTCAGTATTGCCTACCAAAGAAAATTGCACTAACTCTAAATAATGTTGCAAAATTGTACAAACAACAGCAAGGCATGCCTTCTGAAATTAACTCAGATCAGAAATGACTGTTACCCATTTCATGAGTTTATTCATTAAGATGAAAGATATATAATACTCCTTGCTTTGCATTGCATTCTTACATAATATTTCATCAATCTTATTTCGACAAATGCTTCTTTTTTTAGAGAGATCCTTCCGTGAAATGAAGTACTTGTATATCATGGCATGCAGCCAAAAGCCTGGGACGGATTACACAGAATACCATAAAGTAGCGAATATAACACGAGTCCAAGAATAACACGTACTTCTGTATTACTCGCAGGTTTTCGTAAAGATTAATTAAATACTAAACTCTGTGATAGCTTCTTATCATTTTAAACATAGTAAAAATGTAAGGTTATGATGAATCATCCTTTCTGTTTACCATTGAATACCTAAACTGTCTAAATTTCAATCCACATGCTCTGCTTGATACAAGAACATACCGCAACAGAGCAGTTTCAGACAAACTGGGTCAATTTAAAATTAGTTTCCTTACCTTTAGCCCTCTCAACCATTCCAAGATGACGTCACTTGCTTTCTTTGTTAAATGCAGGAACAACATCGTGCCTATCTGTAAATTGAAAATCAATAAAATAATCACCTACTCGTACTCCAATTTTGCAATAAACAATGTAGTCAAGGAATGTCAGCTTGGACAAGGCTAACACCGGCTACAATTCGCAATGGATTCCGTAAATGTGAAAGTCTTCTGGAAGTCTACTCATCTAGCTCTGAATCAGACTGTGACACACTTCGCTAGCTAAGGTTCCAATGTGATAACACTATCTACAACTTGGTGGATAGAATGGAACAGCTTCCGATTTCACTTGAGTTTTTCCATTTAATCAAATTAGGCCTCTGCTGTGGGCTAAAATCTCTTAACCCAAAGTAGTAAAGGCACATAATGAGAATCTTTGAAGAGCTTTTGACCAATACCTGATCTATAACTATTCAATAGCTTTACTCTGTTGGAGGAGCTAGGCAGGTTTTAAATAAGCCAAAATTTGGCTAAGGATTCCTGTTGCCATGTTCAGTGAGGCTGATTCACAACTAATGTCCTTTTAGCAAAATTTAGCTATTTCCTACAAAGTTGTTCTTCACACTCTTAGGTAGAAACCAAATCTTGGATAAATGTATGCTTAGCCAAAATTTGGCTAGTGTCTTTTAGTATAAACCCACATGTATGGTTGCAAAAGACCAAAATCTAGGTAACTATGATTAGCCCAATTTGGCTAACTGCAACATTGTCCCTTTCCATAATGTACTGTACGACATTTAGGCAGAAACCAAATTTTGGATAAATGTATCCTTAGCCAAAATTTGGCTAGTGTCAGCATCAGCTTTTAGTACAAGCTGCATGTGTGGCTGTTAGAACTGAAAAGCTTAAGAGCTGTATAATTTAGCCAAATTTGGCTATCCACCTCAGTGTCTCATACCATAATGTACATGTATGACCTTTAGGCAGAAACCAATTTTTGGAGAAATATATGTTTAGCAAATATTTGTTTAATAACCGCAAGAACTGTTATTATAAGCTAAAGGTGTGGATCAAAGAAATAAAATATATTTTGGATAAGTGAATGATCAGCCAGCATTTGGAAGAATTGAAATATAATCTTGTAGTAATAAAAAAAAATAATGTTACTGTATTTCTTAACAAGTGCTTATACAGTAGACTCATGCTGAATGGCACCCTTTTAATTGCAAGTGGAGTTTGGTAATAAGTAGTCAAAACCAGGCTTAGTGGCCACCTGCTTATAAACTCATCCTTTCCCCTCTCAATTTTCTATCAAGTTTGCCTGCAGATGACCACCTGATCAGTGACCACTATTTTGCTCCCATGGATCCTTGTGTACTGTGACCATGATTATCTAAGCATGTTCTTTCCCCATCACTGAACAACTCAACCACACTTAATAAGACATACTTGCAATCTCAACTGCCTAACTGATTTCAACAATTGCCTCTAATTACATTTATTGCATATACGGTTCAGCTATTGCAATATTGCAATGTTTTATGTCTTACTAATCTGTTATCAATCCCTTTACCTATCCATCTACTTATATATACTTGGCCAACTATTATTTCTTTTCTTTCTCTCTATCTGCTGCCTTCCTCTCACATTTCCTCTCTCTCTCATTCTGTTGTTTCATGCCTTTCTCTTAAATCCTTGCACATTACATTCATCTGTATATAAGGCCACCTATAAAGAACACATATGTGATCCTTGTGTTGGACTACTCATGTTGCATGCTGTTTTAAAATGTATATAATAGAGTTCAGAACTAAACAGTGTAACATTCAAATTTAATGAATAGCAGAATACCAAACCATCCCAGTGATTTTTATAAGGTCAGTATTTTTAGATAAATTCATGAGGTAAATCATCTATTTTACCTCCACCAACCACCATTCCATTATAATGTGTGCCAACCCCACTGTTCATAAATGTGCAGTCAGAATACTGTCTAGTGAATACACATTTTCTGAGCTGTAATCCAGAGGAAATGAATAGAGAATCGAAATGATAATACCACATTGCTATTAAATACCCATATTTTTAATGATAATACCACATGACCTTTAGATATCCTTATTTTAAATGTAAATTTAGAACTTTCTGAAATTGTATTATTTCAACTAGTGTTTTGTTAAATTTTGCCATAAAATGATGTCATGACATAACTTGTGCACATTTAAAATTCAGTACACTTGACGAGTGGGTTTCATGTATATAAATTTTTGTAAGGAATAACTTAATTGGCTTTGACCTTCAGTGAACCATAAACCTTTGCAGCACAGAAATAAAGTACAGCTAACATGTATAATCTGTTCAACCAACAACTTGTCTATGCTATAAGAATGTAAATGAATGAAGGAAAATCTTGCAGTTGATATTGTGTTTTTATTTGAATGTTTCATAAAAAGGGATAGGTGGCACATATTGGATGATAGTACTTAGGACAGATAGAGTAATAGGAAGCATATTATCAAGTATGTAATCCATTTTATTTTTAAATCTGACATCACATAAGAGAAGTGACTGAAGCTTTAAATATAACAGTAAACACAAACATAATGATTTTTTGTTTCAAGTTCAAATGTACATGTTCATAATTATGTAAAACTTTGTTTTTATATGATGATATTTTGTAACATATTTAAATCTTAACACAGTTTTAACAAGATATATTCCATATATTATCTGCATAAAATATTTCATTTCAAAGACTGCCTGAGGTTCAACTTTGGCGATTTAAAGGCAAGTGGTTAAAAGTATAAATTTCTACACACTCTAAAAGACGTGTCTTCTACATGTATTATAATTAAAAAATAATTTATGTGACCTAGTGACTACACAGAGATGCTGTTTTACCCATTAATAACCAGTCAGTTCTAGTATAATGTTTCTTTGATAATAATCACCCGATCATAATACTGTAGGAGAACTATTACTACCAGTCAAATCCAGTACTCCCAGAGTAAAGCTCATTAGCCACAAGGTGGGAGTATGCAGTAAGTAGGTAGGTCTTACTTGAGAGATCAACCAATGAATCTCTTGAGAGTGGTTCAGTAATTCATACCTGTGCTTAACTTTTAATGTGTATTGCAACTGCTTCCTTTATTTGTTCTTGTTCTTTTTCCATAACAGATATTTGGTTGTTCACTATCTCTAGTTCAAACTTGGTGATCAATAAAAAATTTCATTGATTTTCTGGGTATCTTTCATATTTAATGTTGTTTCTAAACCATCAGCAAACTGAAATTTAAAATTTCCATTCTCAAGTTTCCCTAATGGCTTTTTGCATTATATCATATCTTGACCCTCCAGTAGTCCCATCTCGATTGCACCAGCATTGTACTCCACCAGCCCAATAGTTTGTGGAGAGATTACCTACAAAGAAAATATAATTGACAAAGCATTTTCTTCTTTCCCATTGGGACTGAAAATAAATTATTTACTAACTAAACTTTTGTACATTATTATGACTTGAGGATTAATGTCACTTTATAGATATAACTGTTTTCATAAAAGAAAGTCTACTGACTTTTATGTCCAAATTTCTTAAATATGTTGTTGGTACCTGAAATGACTGGCCTTGTGCTGATGATAGTGAAGGAGTCAATAAAAGAGTATATGATCACATCATACCATCAGTATTATTCAAGTTTTGTCATATCCTTAGCACTAAATGATCTTTTATTATTGGTATTGGGTATTGATAAACTAAATTCGACATAGAACTAATGACAGAAGAAAAACTGTCTTGTTTTCATTTGCAATCACAGATTGATAAGAAGCACATAAATCACAATTTAATAAGAACACAAGCTTAAGAAAATAATTGTGTTGCAAAATGACATTACAATTTGGAATTGAAGTCAGTCACTTCTAAATCATATTGGCTCCACCAGAAAACCCAAAGCAACCAAATCTCTTATCTTGCATTTTAGCATGAATCCGTCTTTGCTGATAAGTAATGCTTTGTGTCTAATAAAACACTGAATAGACTATTTCCTGACAAAACTCATATGTAATCTATGTATGTACAATAAACAAATCAATACTTAATCAGAAATGTTTCCATTTTGTAATACACAGCATAATTATGAACTCTGTAATATTTAATATTTTATAATAAGATTTCAAATAACCTTTTGAAATTAGTGTCATCGATATAAAACAACGGTGATTATGGTAACTGCTGTTGTTGCTGCTGATGGTGTTGTTTCTAGGTAATGATGTTAATAAACCTCAAAAAATCTATATATTCATATTGCTGTGACAATGATGACATATATATGTCTGCTGCAATGGAAAGTTGAAATGTTGAATATCTAAACTACTCACATGTTTTGGTTCCAGTTTCTTATCTTTAATTCTTTGGCATGTATTTTGTTCTGCCTCATTCTTCCTTTTCACTGTATTTTTCTATATAATAATTTATGCATTTATGGAAATAAGAATAATATATAAATGAAAATAGTGAATCACATTCTTTAACATACCAGATATTACTGTCATATTATTTAACTACTCTTAGATATAAAAAAACCCTCAACTCACCTTAAAAGCACTACAAGATAATGAATTTACATTTCTTCATTTACATTAATCAATCATTTGCTCATTTAAATGAAGTTTAATACATAATGATAACATAAGAGGTCAATGACATTTATCGATTACTTTTGCATATATGTACTTTGGTCTCATGATCTCTTATCTCAGCTCACCTTTACTGCCATGTCAGCCGATGGTAAACGTTGTCTGCTGCCCATCTTATGTTGTCTGTTTCAAGCAAATAAGTTATTTACTGAATCAAGTGATCAATATTTTATGTAGAATGTCAGGCAATGATACCAACTAAAAATGTAACAATGTTTCAACAAATATGAATGAAGTATGTCATTCAATTATACATAACAAATGTATTTTAAAACACAAAGAATAAAATCTTACCTCCACTGTCATACCCTCCACAGAAAAAGGCAAAGTTTTAATCTCCTCTTCTGAAAAATATTCATGAATTCTTGGACTCTGAAGTGAAAACCAAATCAAATTAACTCTGTTATCATATATGTCCATCTATAAAATTTATTCAAGTATTTTCTTAATTTACTCTCAATAATTACTTTATTACAGAATGAAATGAACACTTGAATGTCAACATGGTTAAAATCTAGTACTGTGCTAACTTCCTTTTCATATTGTGTATCTGTTACATCTACTGTATCTTATTTTGGAATAGTTCAATTGCATAGGGCTATAATTGCTCATCCAGCAGTTATCTTTATTGCATTGTTTAAAGTAAATCAAAGTGACGTGTATCAAGGCTGCACATACAATATGAATATATTTTGACATCTGTGCAGTAAAACTCTGGACCCATAAACCATGTCTAACACTTATATGCATGTGAAAATATCATGACAAAGAAAACATGACAGAAAGTTTTAGCTTGAATGACACATGCTGTGTTTTGTTTGTTAACACTTTCAAATATTAGAGGAATAAAAATTTATTTGAGAAATATTATATATAACTGTTTCTCCTCACCACAATATTAAACTCAGTTTTATGCCATAGACTATAACAAACTACAACAAAGCTAGAGCTAGTTAATAAAATGAGTAAATGAGTTATATCCTCATCTAGCTCCAAGGAAAGTGTCAATAATGATAAAATAATATGGTCATCCAGACATGTAAAAGTAAATTATGGGTAATATTTATTAATTTATTGAAAACTATGTAGGACAAATGTGAGGTTACTTAGTTTTTAACATAACTGTTACATGGTGATTTCTATTTGTGTGTGTGAGTGTGTGATTTGGATTGTTAATGTAGCTTTAACTATTTTTCAGTCATATCGCTATGATGTCTGCAGTGTGGCAGTTTATAGTGATGTCTAGCACTGGGGCATCAAACCACAGACATATAGCATTATGTCCCACCCAGTCACATTATCCTGACAGCAGGCCAACCAGTCCTAACACTAACCTCTTAATGCTGAGTGCCAAGCGAGGCAGCTGTTAGTACATTTTTGTAAGTCTTTGGTATGACTCGACCGGGGATTGAACCCACGACCTCCTGCATCCGAGGCAGACGCTCTAGCCACTAGGCCACCGGAGCAGTCATTTTTGTTTGATCAGTGATATAAATCTGCCATCTATTAAAACAGGACCTTGGTGAGAAAGTAGATTAGACATCCTGACCAATCATTTGGAAGTTGATGGCCAATTACAAACAAAAATATATCATCAAAAAGGTATTAGGATAAAGCTGAATTTTAAGATGATCCCAAAACTTGCTGATACTGAACTGTTACAATTTACTAAATTGATATTCAATAAAAACCCTTGTGACCCTAATTTTTATTGGTTTTGAAATGTTAATTGTTTACTGAGGTTTTTACAGATGTGAAAAAAGTGTCAGAGTGTTTATGTGACAAGACAAAGCGAGAAGATGTAATTATGACAGCATCAGCATATGTGTGTAAGAGTGCACAAAATTAAGAAAGCTGATTTTTGTTTATTTTATGTTAAATATATGCATTTAATGAATCAGAATTATCCTCAACAGGAATGTCATTATCAAAATTAGATAGGTGCTTAGGGTTGCTGTTTAGTCATAATTCAGAAGCCAGTCAAGTTAAGGGAATAGCAGCTAAATCATCCTCCTCACTGACATTATCATTTTCTGCATTAATATGAAAGCCAACACTTATAAAATACTGCTTTGTCAGTCTCCATCGACAAATCATCAAATGCGAGGCCATGTGCCAGATTATAAAAGACCTTGCATTTAATTTAATCTGCATGCAAACAGTGTTATATTGATCATGTATAAAAATGGATAGCATCATTTAGAATTAGGTGTTCAGCAGAAAAACAATGTTGTTCTCAAATGGCTTACCTACAAGCATTTAATTATTAGTACATGTAATAAACCTTAAATTTTCAATCTTTTGTATGGTGCAAAGACTTGAGATTGGCCTATTATCAGCCCTAATCTGTGCTGGTGGGTATTTTCAATATTGTTTAATCTCACATCCCACTGGAACATTTTCAAGTTCATTGTCTCACAGAGTAGGCTATGATAGTACCAGTTAACCTTAATTAATCTGTTTCCGCATGTGTTAGGAATTTAGCAGCTAAAATATATTTCCATTTTTCAATTGAGTTTCAATTTTAAGGGGTTTTTAAAGTGTAAAATTGAAATTAAAATCTGTGTGTGTTTTGTATTTCGAGTTGGGGAGTATGGTTTCCTCAGGAAAATGATGATATTAAAGAATGAGAAAATCACTACTAAATCAGTTAGGCCCTGTGGGGATTTTGGCAGGCTGATGATTGATTTAGAGACGTTTCACAGTATTTTGATAATGATCAGTCTGACACACCTGTCTTGCAAGTTTCAAAGCCTCATTAAGTTTTTCATTTTCTTTTCTCTGTTCTTGAAGAGCAAAATCATAGTTACCCAGCTTCATTCCCAGAACCCGTAATTGAAAAATACTCTGTTGAAGTAAAATATAATTTTCCTGGAACTGTCTGGAAGATTTATTAATATCCTGACAGCAGCACATTTTATTTAGTCATCTATTGGCATAATGAATTCCATACTTGCCACACAAACTGTCCCATATGAACAATCCTTTATTTATTGGTTGAATAAGAAAAATAAATTTAAAACAGGATTTATAAATGCTGCACAAAAGCAAATTTATGGCAACATAGAAAATGCATGTTAATACTGGTTCACAATCAAACCATGTCATATTGTTCTGCACAAGTTCTCTGTATATTCTCAGGAATCAATGATCTACAGATAATCACATACTTACGAATTAGTTTATCAGTTATTTAATCAACCACTAGCAGATTGCATTGATTTCAGCTCGTAGTTTTGCTTGCCACGCACATTTGAGTTTCCGAATGCACACCTTTTAAAACTGTTATTACAAATCTTTATTGTGTAAAGTATACTAGTAAAATTGATGTACCGGTAAAATGATGAGCTTGTGTCCATATACACTCGTGACAAAGCTTTTCCTGGATTATATATTTATCCACCTGTAACCACCACTAACTCTTATTCACTATTCTGCTTCCGACTAATATATCAATGTCAAATAACAACATTTAAACAACATTTAAACAGTAACAATTTTGGATCACAATAAAATTAACTTCACAGTGACAAAAATTGGCAATCATAATTACACAGCACATTTTCTTCAGTTATAAAAGAATTGCAGCTGGAAATCAACATGTAAGTAATCCCCGCATGAAAGAATAAGTGAAAGAGACATATATATTTTCCTTAAATGATGTTATCTGTTATAAATAATCATTCTTCATCACTGACATTTTTGCCATCAAGTTACAAATAAAAATTATATCATTGATGAAATGTGAAAAATTTATAATTCAATGGAGTTTGGGGACATGCCAACAGCTCAACCCATGAAAAGAGATATGCAACTTGTTCACATCAAGTAAACAATATACTAATCATGAATTGTCTAGTTCGATGTAAGGAACAAGTCAGTCCACAATTTTTAAACAAAACAAGAGAGTTCTCAAGGTATATGTACAAAAGAGAATTTAACATACTTTTGTTAATTACCTTTATACATGTTTCGTCACTATTAAGTCCACATTCATCAACTGCTCCAAACTTGTAATTTATATCTGGATCTATAAGAAAATATATAATAGCATCTTCAATTATAAACTTATACATACACTATCTGAAAACTTCTGTTAAATCACACTTTTGTCTCTCTTAATCTCTTTCATGCCTATATTTCATGTGATAAAATCATGAGAGTGATTTAAATCTAGAATGTTGACAAAATGTCAAAGTCCAATTAAAATGGACACAAGTAATTTTAAGTCAAATTTAAAACCGAAGACTGTGATTTAACCTGTGCATAACTTTAATCTTTTTATATCTGACAAAATGCTTCTTTAGCAGATCTGAATTCATAATTTCTTGTGATGTATATAAACTGAGATGAGAAATCTGAATACACTATATTTGATGGATGTGAATGACAGATCAAAGTTATTGACAAACACATACTGTGAGCAACTGGTAATCAATCATAGGATATTTAAATCTTGTTATATTAAATTAGTTTTGATTAGTTTTTCTATTTAAGTATGAAAAATAATTATCTTAACAATGTAAACTTCAAAGGTGATAAGTTCACGCAATATTTGGAGAGGGTGTTTGACTATTAATATAGGTGTCACCAACTAAGACTGTTATAACCTGATTCTTTGGGAACTGTACCTAGTCACAGTCAGCAAGTTAATGGCAGCTTGATTCTCTAGTGAACAGTGGTGCAATTAATTTCAGAGATTGGCTTCTCAGTCAAGATATTTGCTCGCTACTGGCCATGAATGAATTTGCATGCTGATTTTTTCTGGCTCACAAATTTGCATATTAATGTAAAAATGTATGATATATTAGATTTGGTCAAAAACTTAATAATATTTCTTGAAAATGTTTTCAGCAGAGGTTAGAACTGCTGCAAATGTGACTAGTCAATAAATCACAGAATATAATTCTGTCATTATTGCATGTGAGGATACACATTGCCATTTTGAATATTTTCTGCCATGGTTAAATGTAATCTCAATTCCTGTTAATCGGCATTTTTAACGGCAATACATATCCATAGAAAAACTTATTTTGTTCTACAAAATTCATTAACTTTGCACAATATTTTGCCATCTTCCTAACTATAATGGGAAAAAAACACCGGTTGGTAAGATTATCTGGTAAAATATATAAATATACATACATTTCACTTTTACATAGGCATTAATATCTATGCCATCAAGATTTATGCAAATCTTTCCTTGTCTACTGAGAGTCAAAGACCGTGTGCTGAAGGAGAGCAGATCCTTTGTGTAGTTATAACAGCTATCAGACCCTACAAAAATGAGACATGTTTATACATCAACTATTAACAGCTTTAGGAATGTTCCTTTATCTTTACAGCACAATTATTATTATTATTATTATTATTATTAAGAAGAAGAAGAAGAAATGAAGAAAAAACATACTTAATACATAACCCTGTCAGTTCTGTGGAAGAAACCTGCTATTTTTACTAACATATTGTGGATCTTGTATCAATTAGAAATGTATTTATGGAGCTGAAATGGCCCACTACAGTGCAAAAAAAAATCTGGCTGGTTGTTTGATTATTACATTGTTTCATTGTGTATCTATGCTGGAATAATAATTCTCATTTGCAGAAAATTAAACCTTTCACTGAAATTTCAAAATGAAAGATCATGCATTCTTTAATTTGCTTGTTTCTATGACACATATGTAAAAAAATATTTCAAAATTGTTTCAGGTAGAAATATAGAAATTAGTTTAGTAATTTCCATTTTCTATGTAAAGGTATTTAATCATGAAATGTTTCAATTGATACATTTTGAGAAATTCTGTTGTCTATATCATTCATTAAACAGTATAAAATGTACTTCCTCTCCTGTCACACCAGCCTCTACTGTCTCATCGTCATTCTCTACTTCATCTTCTTCATGAAAATCATAAACTGATGACGTTCTTAAACTGTATTTCTTCCTGGCTGAAGTATGAGCTACTAAGCTGGCATTTGCTAGATGGGCATACAATATTCATCCTCTCAAAGCCATGCCTTAGTCCAATGAAATTCTGTACAGGCCTATATAGAAGTTCTGACCTTTGATCTTGGAGCTGGATCACATGGCCTATTACTCTGGCTTTTGATACTAATGGTGACGAATTTGAGCTGTTGAAACTATGCTGATTGGATTATCAATGATTTGTTGGATGATGTATTGTTTGGTACAAGATACTGAGTATTGTAAAACAAATTATATAATACTGAAGTGCTCAATGTCAAAGTGCTGATCTCGCAATGTGCAGGAATTATAACCATGTACAAATCATTTCTAAAAATCCTTTTATCTAATTATAATACAACATCAATCTGTAAAAAAATTGTTAGCTTATTCCACTTTCCTTTTCTTAACTGGCAATTTTCATAGATGGTATAACAGCCTATTCTTCCACCCCAACCCCTTAATTATTTCTTGCCCCCTCCCTTACAACACATTAGTTTCCCCCTCTAGTTATTCCCCCCTCCCCTCAAATAATTAGTTTATTTCAATAATGGACTCTTTGGTAAAAAGCTGACTGCCACATGTATATATGTAATGAGCCAGTTAACAAATGGGGAAGGGGGAAGAATCAGCTATCTCCTTCTTTTCCCCCTTCAACCAATTAATTTCTTTTCATTAATGTGAAATATCAAAATATAATGGATCCCTTAACAAATGGGGGGGGGGGCAGAATCAGCTAGCTGATTCTTTCCCTACTACAAACTATTGGTTCCTTATTATGAATTGTCTCTTTGGTATTAAACATAAGGAAATACCATAGATGTAACAGGTCATACAATAAATTGGGGGGTGGGGGGTGGCAGAATCAACTAGCTGATTATTTCTCCCAACAGCAATTTGTTTCTTTTCATTAATGGATTCTTTTCCTTATCTGCTTAAGTCCCACAGTTGAAATATAATGCAGGTAATGGTTCACTTTACAAAATCTCACATATGGTTTATTTCAAGTGAACCTTTATATGTAAGAGAGGTTACAATTTTGGACTAATAGCATTTCAAAAGTCACCTGCATGGTATAAGACACAACTTTTAAAGAATCTTCCTGGTTCTTCTTAGTGAACTAACACTACATTAAAATGGGGACCACTCCTATGACCTAAGTGGTTAGAGCATCCACCTGTGATGTGAGAGGTTGTGGGTCAAACCCCGGCTAAGTCATACCAAAGACTTATAAAAATGGTACTAGCATCTGCCTCACTTGGCGCTGAGCATTAAGAGGTTAGTGCTAAGACTGGTCGGCCTGGTGTCAGGAGAATGTGACTGGGTGGGACATGATGCAACATGTCTTCAGGATGATGCCTCAGTGCTGGACATCACTATAAACTGCCACACTGCAGACATTACAGTAATATGACTCAAAGCTACATTAAAAATCCAAAATACTCACACACACACACACACACATTCAAATGGTCATTTGCAAGGTTTTGTAAATAAATTCTAGAGTGAGTGAAAGTGTCTAAGGAAAAATATACTGGGTACCTCAACCAATCATACTGGATAACTCCTTTGGAATTGGATCCACTAGTACTATACACATAAATGTCAGTAGACAACAATGATGTTGCACTCATAATCTTGGCATCAGTTGCCCACGCAGTATTTGACTCCATATTACTGTCCTGTAAATACTTATTTACATTGTTGTTGTGGTAATTGCTAAGCGTTTTAGTAACCATTGTGGAGCGCATATGCCTGACAATACTATTTCAGCAAATTTTGTAGCTGTCTTCACTTATTGAAATTGCAAAACTTATAGCTCAGAACATACAATTAATATCACCTCATACAGTTTGCAGTGGATGACAGAGGAGAGGAGACAGACAGAGAGAGGAAGCAACAGAGAAAGACCGATATAGGAAAAGAGAAGAAGACAGAGGAGAGAGATATAAACGGAGAGGAAGTGAGTGGAACACAAGAGGAAGACAAAGAAAGAAAAAGAAGACATGAAGAAAAGAGAGGGAAAGACAGACAAGAGGGGGGGGGAGAAAGATAGAAGAAGAGAGTGAGATAAGAAAAAGGGGAAAATGTCAAGAGAGATGCACAAAGACTAAGAAGGAGAAAGAAAACAGGCAGTTTTATGCAGGGGAGGAAGAGAGAGGTAAAGACAGGAAGAAAGACAGGAGGAGATAGATAGAGGTAGAGAGAGAGAGAGAGAGAAAGGAAGACAGTAGAGACAGAAAGGAAGAGAGGTTGACAAGGAGGAAAAGAGAGGGGATGAGAGAGAATAAAAGAAAGATGAAGACAGGAAGAGAGAGAGGAAGACAAAGAGCAGAGATAAATAGAGAAAGACAGGAAGAGAATGAAGGAGAGAAAGTGAGGAAGAGAAAGGGAAAAAAAGACAGTGGAAGAGAAAGAGAGAGAAAATGAGAGAAGAAGAGAGTGAAAGACAGAGATCAATTAACTTTTCAAAAATAAAACCTTGGGGACAATCATATTTCTTCCAAGTGAGAACTTACAATAGTTACATGTCCTCATTTTATATTCTAATTATATATAAAATCCAAACAAAGTAACAAAAACATATAAACCCACTTGATGACAAAAGGGCATTAATATTTTTTGTTAATATGATAGGTTCTAACATTAAAATTTAATTTAATATGGTTGGTTTAAAAAACAAATATTCATTTGCAGGGGGGGGGGGGGAATCAGTTATTATTAACTTCTTAAAATAAGTTAGTATTTATTTTTATAAATTTTCATTTTTCATTTTTTTCATTTATAACATGTAAAGTTGCAGGGGGAAAGAATTGGCTAGCCAGTTGTTTTGGAGGGGGAGAAAGAATCACCTAGCCAATTCTTTCCTCAGGAGAAAAACATTTAGCTGAAGGGGGAAAGAATTTGCTGGCTGATTCTTTCCCTGCAGGGGAAAAAAATCAGCTGGCCAATTCTTTCCCCAGGAAATTTTTCAGAGGGGGTAAATTTTATTATTACATCTGGTCATCATGACACATATGTAAGACTAGTGTATGATGAACACCAGCTTGTCATCCAACATATATAAACTCGTGGATAATTTTAGACCTCTTGCAATAAACCTTTAAAATGTTACAGGTGGATACATATATGTCAGTTATACAACCCCTAATCAAAATAAAATGTGAACAGCAGTGATTTACAACATCTCTTTTTTCTCCAGCAGCCATTGTAAAAATGAATTATCATGCAGAAATACATTCAGTAACCCATCATTGTAAGTATACATGGTGTAAAAACCTAAGTGGTCATATGAAATGTATTTTACAGTGACCATATTTACTGAAAGGGTTTGGTACTACCAGAGATGCATACATTCATTTTGATTGATGATTCTTGCATGACCATAGCTTGAGAATGACAATATTTAGATAATCAGTGAAGCACAATACAGAGGCAAACAAATATATATATATATATATATATATATATATAGCCTACATTGCTTATATGTATCACAAATGGATAACTTTCTTAAGGAAATGCATGGTAGCCATATTTTGGATATTCCACATCTCAGACTCATTTATGATTCCTTTATTATTATAATGCAAAATTTCACTCTGAGGAACGTTGACTTTTACAAATGTTGTTGGACTTGCATCACCCCCTTACAGGAGCTATCATATAATGAATACATATCAAACCTGCATTTTCTGAGAGTATTTGTCCTGTGCTCATACAGTTTTCCATTTTATGCATCATTCGGTGTCAGACACAGGTCATTATGGGCTAGTTCGATTGATAATGGTGAAACCACTAAAAACTGAAAACACTCTGACCAAATTAATTTGTAAGGTTTTTAGTTTATTGAGGGTATAACAGATTTAAAAAATATACCTTACATTTATAAGTAGATAACAAGCATATGTTCATTGACACTGGCCTTTTTTAAGAAGTTATTTACAAAATGCTTCATTATAATGAATGCTGGTTGATAATGATTGTACATTATTGTCAAAATGAGAGCAAGATCTGGAACAGAAAACTACAATTTCATGTTACCCAATATTCAAACATGTTAATTTTATTTATGAATTACTTGAGCACTTGATAAAAATGTTCACTGCAATTATATTTAGTGTCCAAGGAAAAGATGATAGTATGGTATAATGCAAACCACAAAGTTAAGGTGGCAAAACTGTCCAATCAAATATGATTATTCTATATTTATAGCACCATTACTAGATTAATGTCCCATTTTTATAGCATTATTAGTGCATTATGTACTGTTATTTTATTTTATTGTTCTAAAATGTTGTGTGTAGCCAAATTTGGAGGGTGTGTGTGACAGTGTGACTTACCCATGGGATCTTATGCTGATTAAGTCCCCTTTGTGCAGAACTATATGGTATCAAAAATCATTTCTACCTTCCACACATCAACTGTGCAACATGTTACCAATTAAAATAATATCTAACCCATCCATCTTAACCTGAATTGGGAGAAACATAAAATTCCTTTGTATGATTATGTTGATGATTGGTTTAACAAATCTCACCATATGCAACTGAGAACCAAATGCAGATGATTAAATAAAAATTAAGTGTTATTCATGTGTCTAAAACTCGCAACTTGACATGCAGATAAATAGAAACAGCTGAAATAATGTTAGAATGTGAAAAATCTACAACTCTAAGACATATTGTTCTCTTTAGATTACTGTCTTGACTTACAATTAAGACATTATTATCCATCAGTCCTATGTGGTCTGATGTAATTAATATACAGATATTTATAGCAGTGCAATCATTAATAAAACTATCAATGTTTTTTAAATTAATACATAATCAAAACCATGCCTATGTATGCCATCTTTTCTTGCTATTGTATTATCAATTAAATAATTACATGTACTAGAACTGATCATGTATATATTTATATCTGTATATGACTTATCTACTTGAAGTCAGTAGACATTGTTTTTTGTGTATTATTCCCCATGCATAGCCAGCAGTAGGTTGGGGATCCATCCCACTGACTACTTCACAGTTTATTATAAGTGTTCATTACTTCAGAGGGAATAGTGGTTAACACTAGTACATAGTAATATATTCTAATTCTAAATTCAATACAGAATTTGATATTGGCTATGAGAGAGAGAGAGAGAGAGAGATATGTGTGTGTGTTTGTGTGTATGTATGCGTATATATATATATATATATATATATATATATATATATATATTACAAAATAAACAATACCAACACATAGAATGTGTGACCGGTTTCACTTTATTGCTTTATCAGACTGATGTATATATATATATATATATATATATATATATATATATATATATATGTCCATGTACACATGCATGTTGCTACAAATTAAACATTCACTTATTACAAGTTTTATAAAGTAACTATTGTTTTTACTCATTTGACAGTAATTACATTCTGCCATCATTTTAATTAATTATTTTCCCTTAATAGCAATCTTCTAAAAAGAATAAATAAACAGTAGGGCTAGAGAATGGTTTGTTCTATAACCTGGTTCTGTAGTGGCATCATTTACCATTGTAAAAAGAGTTTCTGAAACTAAGGAAGAAATCTGACCTTGCCCACTTGATTGGATTATTCTTTCTCCAAGTGGATCTTTTTGAATCCATATTTCTTTCTCATCATATATAAATTAGAATACATTCAGCATAAACATCAATTACTGCATCTCTTGCTGTGGGGTTATTTAGTGAGCTGTATTCATAACTTGACTGAAGTCTCCTCTAATAATTATATGCTTATTTTTAAGTCCTCTATATCCTGCCTCACTTCAGTGAAGAAATTTGGTGTGACAACATTAGGACAATAAATGTTCAGAAGTCTGTACCTGTAATTTTGAATTGAAATATCTAAAACTGTACTGTTGCCATTTACATCTACTTTTAGTCTATGTATAGTAAACTGAAAGTTATTGTTCAATACAGTAGCTACTCCCCTTGAATCTGAATGCGAAAGAAATGATACATTTGTAACCCCAAGATGATCTAATATAAGTCTCCCATCATTTAATAAAATGTGTATCTTGCAATAGATATATTGAGTATTCCTTCTTTTCCTTAGGTAATTCAATACATACCTACTTTTAACTGGGTCCCCCAACCCCTGGCAATTCATAGAGGCTATTCTCAATGCGTCATCCTCTGTCTTTATTATAAAATTCTTGATATCTGACATTGATAAGTACATTACTCCTAGGATTTGCTAAGACATTCTTATTCACAGTGAACATTTGATTTGTAAGTCTTAGGTTACATATAAAAAGAAAGTTCATATTGTCAGTAAGAGAGAAAAAACACGGAAAGAGCGAAGGCGACTTCTGAAACAAAAAATAACACAAATAGCCAAAGGTCATTCAATAATGTTGATAGAAATAGAAATGCAAAAATATTAAAGAAATAGTAATGTCCAGTAATTCCATAAGAGTATTTTTGCAATTGTCATGATTGTTGTTTTGCCACAAAAATGGGTATCTTGACTTTTCCAGACTTAAAAACTTTGCCCTATAGAATTTCTTCTTAGTTGAAATATCTTATGTACTCAAAATGATATGACCTGTTAGTATGGTTCATGTCATTTACTTAATATTGGAGAAAATTTTGTTGCTTATGGCTTACCAACAGATACCCCTCCCCAACCTCCCTTGGTTGGCGCTCTACAGTTTCATATTTTGCATAGGGTTAAAATTTTTAAAGAAAAAGAAATTCCCCGAGTTTCCTCATTGGTCATACTGGCTATTTAAAAAATACCTTGTATATCTTAGGCATTGTTGAAAGAACCTTCAATTCCCTTCATTTTAGTGTATGATTGATGGGTGTAATATGGATTATACAGCTTGGCCTTACTCCAGATGTGCACCTTTCAAAAAAGTGCTAGCTCCACTTGGTCATTTTCTCTTCTTGAACTTCTGAGGTAAATTGTAAAAATGTGCCGATAATTTTTTTTATATTTTATATATTTGATAATTCATTCATTGCACTTTCAGAAGCTGATGTTGTCTAGTCTGACAAAATTCATGTTCGCTATTTTAATAGCTGCCAAAGATAGTGCACTTTAGACAAATTCAGGCTGATTTTTGGAGCACATGGGAGCAGTCATTTTAGTTAGCAGTGTGCTGAGATCATTTACAATTTCCAAAAGTACAATATCCAAAGAATGTCAGCCATATTACATCAAAGATGCATAGAGGTATGCCAACATTCTGTCCACTGTGCATGTTTTAAATGCAAACAACTTCACCTTACATACATCACTCTCTCAAAAGTACATAATAACTGGTGAGCGCCCCCTTGAATGTATTAAGACCAGTTTTTGTTTTACATGGTGTACATCATAGAAGTGGATTTTTTGTGCTCTCCGATTAAGCAGTAAGACTTTAAATGGTTTTGATTTATAAAAGCAGGCTGGTTTTCTAATGTTTTTGTAAGTACGTGATCTAGAACTCGAGCTGTATTAAAAATTATTGCTAAAAATATGTATTTTGGGTAAAACCTGTACTTTTTTGGCATGGTTAACAAGCGTTATCTTCCTTGTTCAAGCTAGAATGAAAGATTAATAGTAAATATGTTATTTTACAAACAATTTAGAAAAGTTAAATATTGAGACTTACTATAATAATAGTTTTGATAGAAAAAAATCCTTGAAATGTCAGCTTATCTGAAAGATTTTGCAAACTAAACATTTTGTGGAAAGAAGTAACCTTTTCATTACATATTGTTATTGCTAAATAAGGAAGTAATTAATCACCTTTATAATTACTAATTAAACATTAATTTGGTCGAAAATGAGAGAAAGGATTTAAACGAAATCTTTGAAAGTCAAATTCCTTTGTAGCTTTTATGTCTTCATGACATTTACCAATTTTATACATATTGACATAGTGAATTAAATTTAATTTATTGATCAATTAATGAAAGTAATTTTGTGAAGTCAATGATTATTCATTAATATGTGTGGTTATCATTGTATATAATTCAATTATGTAGCTACAGATGTGATATTCTTAGAAAAATGTATGAGAATATGTGAATGAAAAAATATATGAGCGAAAGTGAACATATGAAACTATTCCTTATTTTAGTTGGAGTGTTTTGGTAAGGACCAAAAATTAAATAAAAAACTTCTTTTTAACACAGTTGGATGAAATAATTCAAACTTTAGAACTCTGAAATAATTAGCTGACGAAAATAAGAATACATCGTGAATTATAATCTTGGGGTAAAAACAAACTAATTATACAAAATTACACAGGAAAAGTTCAAAAGTAAAACAACAATGAAACTTTATGGCAATCAGTTTGCTAAATATTGTTTTCATAGGGATGCATTATGAACCTAAATGCTTGTGGAAATATTTACAGTAAATGTACCAATATAGATTACATAGGACAGTGTGCAGGGTGACATCAGTATCATAATGGCAAAATGTCATGTGATACACACCTTGCTGCACCCATTAAAGCCATAAAGAATATTGTTCTATTTACTATAGATAAAGATGCATTAAGATAGCATGGTCTCATCCCCATAGACACTGTAGATGATAAACAAAGTAGACTACTCAGTTGTAATATGGCTGTAGACACAAAGCATTTAGCAACAAATGGTTGAAAAGACAAATGTCAGCAAATGTCTGAATGTACAAATATCATTCAGACTTGAAAATGAAGTTGTAGTTACCTGTTTTGATATGACTGAATTACTCCCTCTGTGATATATCCATATTTCAAATTTCATAAATTTTAGTTACAGTTGATAATTATATCAAGTGCGTGGTAAATATAGAGTTCAAAATACTCTCATGTGTGAAAGTTACAAAGACCTATCCTTTCTGTGGTTAAGTGACTCTCCGTGAGATGCATATATATGCTAATTTTCATGAGTATGGATCAAATAGGGCCTAACATATTCACCAGACAGCTGAAAAGACAAACATTTCCAAAGCATGCAAACTAGTCAACACTGACATTTTTGGCATGGTGGAGTTATCCTCTGTATTACTGATGCTCATGCCAATTTTTGAGTGCAGGTGCAATAGGGTCCATGACATTGAGGGTGTACTGAATAGATTGCTGAAAACCCATATCACTGAAGTATTAAACGTGGGTCACACTGATTTACTTTGGACAAGACTGAAATATTTTCATCGTGGTATATCCAAATGCCATAACTACTTTATAGACAACTCACATACCAATTTCAAGAGTGAGTGTGAAATAGAGTTCATCATAGCAAGGGTGTAATAATCAGACAGCTGAAGCAAATAATGCCATTAGAGCATAAAAATGAAGTCACACTGACCTAATTTGAATTTTAGAATTGCTGAACTGCTTGGATTCTCCCTGAGATCCATCGATACACCAAATTTCAGAAGACTAGATGTTACTGGGTCAAAGATATTGAGGGCATAATGAACCAATAACAAGGAATCACATGTTGAGTCATTTCAGTATATTACTTCTCTTGATTTGCTAAAGGCAGAATTCAGACTCTCACAATTTCATTAATTGTACTTAAATGCCCAAAAGTCCACTTGGTAAATCAATTGCATTCTACATGTGTTTCTATGTGAGACATTAAATTTATTATCTGGAATTAATCTACCCACCTACCAAACCTATCTATCTCTCTACCTATGTTTTAAATAAGTATGAATGTTATGATGCATATTATGACAGTACAATACACCACCATTTATTACCTAAGTATCTAGCCCACAGTGGCTCTTCAGTAACTGCTTTGAAGAGACTCTAAAAGTACTTGGAACACAAGAAATTGATCGAAGCAATATATGTAATACACTCAGGAACTGGAACATGGTGGAGTGTAAAATTTTACTGCTAGTCAGTTCAAGTTTCATTTTGATTATCATGTTTTTCCTTTCATGTAGCCCAATGCTAACAGTTTGACTGACATCTAACAAGGGTCAGCCTGATTAGCACCATCTCTAATTCAAATTTCACAGCCTACATCACTTGGGAGAGCATGGTTAATTACACATTTGTGTAATCTAATCATGATGGCAAGGCTTTATAGCCAAACAAGCCTTTGATGATGCCCTATTGGCCATTTGTTTGCTGCTAACAGTCTCTTACCAAAGTTATTGAATTTTGTTTAGCTGAAAATTTCTATAATTTTTTTTATGTAACTTTATATGCATGTCATAACAAACTCAAGATGATATTAAACAGGATTTTTATATATCCATATGATCAGACAAAGCAGTACACTGAAATAATATTTAAATTGTCATCAGATTTGAGCAGAAGAAAAAATATTAAATGTACAGATGTTTGTGACAGTTCTGTATACACATAAAATTCATTATAATTTTCACTGGCTAATTTTTTGTCAGCTGAATGAGTAATTAAACAAACTAACTGAATCTTGATTGAACAATATTTGAAAGGACTGTTGATGTATATTTTAATAATTTTGACATGTAAAATCATGGAACAAATGTAAATTTAAAATGGGTCTGATAATGTTATGAACTATATTTTAATAATCTACTTATCAAATGCATCATAGAATAGATCTACATGATAAAAAATGAAAGTATCCGGTATGGTAATTAGCCATTATAAAATTAACAGTAGAAGCATGTGTAACTTTTAGAAAAATTGGTTTAAAAATTACTTGAAAAGTGTGCACAATATGTATGTTATCTTCACCACCTGTTAGAGAAATATATATTATGTTTACATCCATGGTTGAATATCCATTGCACTACTCTCTTCCAGGCAATATGTTGATAAATTTTAGCTGCAGATAAATTATAAAATTAATTCCTTTCATGAATACATGTGTGACTTTATTTTTTCTCAACTGCACCTGGTATAACATTGTGAACACCAAAATTTACGATGATACAGGTTGGTTAAAAATTAGGTTGAATTGTTCATATCATATAAGCTCCAGAACTTTATTACAGTGCACCTTACAAGTATATAAACAATACAAAGCCCAAAGCTTCTTCACATCTGAGAAGACTGGTTGATTTCTCTCCAGGTCAAAGTTCACAATTTAATAAAATAATTAAAAAGTCCTTTTAAACAGTCAAGAGAGACATATAGTTGTCTTTGCTTTGCATAGAAGATGACATAAAATAGGACCATGCTATTACTATTTGTGTTGCCTCCAAAGCTCAAGTGCAGCACAGACATTTTCGTTGTTTAGCAGCAGTTTTGTAAATTGCAAGATTATTTTAATTTTTGTTCAGTTTTGGATATCAAGAAAGACATCATCATGTTTTGAAAATTTTATTGTGCAGAATGGGCTGTAATGAATAAAAAAAGAAAAATTTCTGGATTAGTAAAAATATATTATTAAGATAATATTTGATCTAAATTATTGTGATTAGTATACAATATGTGAGGACATTCCATCAGTGCTAACTTAACTAATGATTAGTCTGCTAGTATTTTCAGTGATAATTCCCCAGATATATTCTTGAACTTAGTATTTTTCTAAATTCATCATGAAGGACTCACAGTACAAATTTAATGGAAGAATGGGAACCAGTCTAAAAATGGTGGAATATATATATATATATATATATATATATATATATGGGTCTGGCTGGTCAGGATTTGTTGACGATGAATGCAAGAATTTATTTTTTAAAATACTTTGAAAGCTGATCCTATTTGCAACTGAAAAAGTAGAGAGAGTGTTTTGAAAATTCGACTGGGAAATATCACACTGCTTACAATAATTACTCTATAAATGGTAAATTGTATAAACGATATATATCTGATTGAATAGATATTAACCAATGTGCAAAACACCTCAACTAGCAGTCAAAAATACCCACTAATTAAGATCGACCTCTTCCCTATTTCATGGCAGTAATTGTAATATCTGAAAGTATGTGTAATACCCCATTGAAAGTCACTCTGAGGTATACAAACGGTATTCGTTTTGTTTGTTATCCACAATTAGAACTATAATTTTGCATTTATGTAAAGTTAATTGCTTATGGATGTATGGAATTACTGTAGGGCTGCTGTTCTCTATAGGACTGCAGATACTAATTCAACTCCCATAGTAAACCCATGCAAACACCATGACATTAAAAATTCAATAACTTTAATGTATATGATTGTATCTATATTTATCAGCACAAATGCATCCTTAGTTCCAGCTTATCTGTAGACAAAAACCATACAGGTTTGGGGCATTTTCTGGCTCTACATCTGTTTGAAATGTGTTTTAAATTCCACACCAGTGAGTCAGGAGCTAATTTCAGAAAGAAGTTTTCCAGTCACTCTCATCTATAAAAGGATTGAAATTTCATCAGTTAAATATTGTCTACATTTTTCAGTTACAACTAAGACAAACACTCAGAAGATTCATTTGACTTAAAGTTTACTTTATCAAACAATCCTCGCCAGCCAAACCCATGTATACTATAAAGTATGAATTTTGTTCATTAATTCCTGGACTGGTTCCAGTTCTTATATATCATTAGTACAGTCAGTCATGGTACTAATTAATGGAAGAATAGGAACCAATTTAGAAATGGATAATGATTAAATAGGTGTTACGTATATGTAATTAAATTGCTTGTGTGTTAGTTTTAAAATTCTTTTTTATTTTATTTTTGTTTTATTACATTTTTTTGTAATGATTATTTTCACGGGATTCGAAGATCTTTTTCAGTAATTCGGTTTATCTAAGACGTAAAACTTGTTACAGTTGCAATATTTTTAGTTCACCTTGGTCCGTGGCAGTGGAAGCGCTATGCGAAAACGATTGGTTATTGCCAAGGTCATTTCGTTTAGTCTGAATAAACAATGTTTATTTTTAAATTTATTTCAGAGTGATAGTAGATAGGGGTTCTTTCTATGTGACGAATTGCATTGTTCTTATTGCGTTATTCAAATGTTAAGAGACCACGTAATCTATCTCGCGAGAACGGGATGATAATATGTCGGATATAATAACCCTTTCTGAACGCTCGTCAGTCAGTTGTATATCGGAAACCTAGAAGGCCGGATAGGTATTTAATGTTGAAACCAGACTGTTTTTCAAGTTCATTTGTTTTTGGAATTTAATAATTTATTCTCTAGAAAACCAAACGAGTGTACTGTTTTATAAATTCTGGGAGAAAGAAATTCAGTGGAAATTTATTCTGGAATTATTCGGAAACATAAACTGTGATTCAATTGAGGAATTGTTGCTATTTGTACAAGGACCACATCTGACGTCATCGTCTTCCATATTGGAACGTTGTCGAGATTCGAACTTGGATTCTAATAGAACTATTTAGTGATAGGACGTGTATTTTTCATTCTTAGGATTAAATTTTGGATTATATTCACAAACCGTAAATCCTATTTTCCAATTTTTACATCGTTTTTTAGGGAAATAAATTATTTTGTTAAAATATACAAAGCTTGTTGTCTTCACTCTTTTCTCTTCTTATTATTGTATGAGCCTACACGTAACATAGGGCATATATGGGTCTGGCCAGGTTTGGTTAATAATAAAAATACGATTTTTGTAAAAAGAATTGTTTGGAAGCTTATCCTATTAGTAACAGAAAAAAAGAGGCCGTCTGTTACTAATGGAATTTCAGGCCTTTAAAGATTTAACTTTAGAAACTCATTACTGAAATTAGCACCCAGTTATTTAGTGCAGAACTGAAAGCATATGCTTCAAAACCATGTTGATCCAAAATATGCTGTGACTCATTTGGTTTTCTCTACACATAAGCTGGAATTAGGGCTATGTCTTATATTGATAGATTTGATCATGATCATTCAGAGATTTAGAGTTATTGAATCTTTTGTATTATAGTGTTTCCATAGGTTTACTATGGGACCTGAATTAGTACTGTGAGTCCAACAACATCTTTATTAAGACCACTATCATGGTGTAAATTTTCCTTGTGTCTAGTGACCACTTCATTAGCCTTTGGTTAGATTGTCTGCCTCTGATTCGGGAAGTCATGGGTTCGAACCCCAGTAAAGTTATACCAAAAACTTATGAAAATGGTACTAACAGCTGCCTTGCAAGGCACTCAGCATTAAGAGGTTAGTGTTAGGAATGGTCAGTCTGGTGTCAGGATAATGGGACTGGGTGGGACAAGATGCAACATGTCTGTGGCATGATGCCCCAGCGTTAGACATCACTATCAACTGCCATGCTGCAGACATTATAGCGATATGAATCCAAAATTGTTAAAGCTATGTTTAATATCCAGACCACACACACACACACACACACACACATGCATACATATACATCCTTCTGTCCAGCAATACCAGGGCCAATACAGCCCATTACACATGCTCAGTGAAATAAACATGCTCAGTGTTAGGCTAATTTTAGCTCATTTTTGCAAACCACTTTCAGCATCCATAAAACAGCTTTTGCGAAACATAAGTATGCTGGAGGCATAGTGGATTTTCTTCAGAGTGGCATAAAACATCAGAGATCATCGTATGTTTCAACATTATGTTGCAATTCTTACCAACTGTTTACATAATCCAAAGAATGACCATTTTCTTTCCTGATCTAGAGAGCCATATACTAGATATGAATAACCTTCATAGCCATATACTGCTTTCTTACAAAAGTATCTATAATGCCACTTAAACAGTGGAATTTTATTCCTTTCACTGTCTGAGAACTGTGTTTTGTAATCATTAATTAAAGATGGAATTTTCATTTATTCAAGTTGTAGCTTGTTAATTGTTTCCTCTGTTGTGTATATTTAATATATATTGTGTGCTTGATTTTTTTTGTCCGTGGCTGAGAGTAGAGTTTAGGCCTATCTGTCTTTTCTCATAGTTTAAAAAAAAGATGTTTACTTTGATTTGAGTTTAATACCAGAGTTTTTCTCTGGGAAACTCTATTGTATCTCTTGGGTCAAGTGAAATAGTATATATAGGTTTTGTAAACAAAGTTCTCAGTCCTGTTTTGAATATCAGTCTTAGGAAATCTATGATCCGAGTTTATAGTTGTGTTCAGTCATCATTTGGATGGAATTATTTAAATTATTTGTTAGAATTACAAAGTGCTTAGGGACTTTTTAGACTTTTGGATTATTGTGAATTCATATAAATACATTATGGATTATATAAGTGTGATACATTAAGAATATTGGTACATTTGCACATTGAAGATTATTTCAATTAATTAGGAACATTTTCTGTATTTGCACTTGTGATAAAATGTTTAGGATTATTGGAGATTTAATTCACAATACTTTAAGTTCTTAAATTTTCACTCTGTAGCTTAGAGAAATACATTCCTTAGTTTAAGACCACAGAGTCATGACATTTCATAAGATATCAAACGATGCTAATTTTTTTTACAGGTTCGATGTTTATTTGTATGAAATGATTGATGATACAGACTATGTTGTTTTAAGGGTTCATCAAATAGCACTTTACAAATCTGGAAGTCATCATAGTGATGGAACATATAACTAAAGAAAGACAACGATGGAACCAATCATGTCTCTATAATTCTCGTAAAATAGTTTCCTTCACAATTTTGTTTCTGTCATCTATCAGATAATTAGATTGAAGAGCTTTACACAATCATCAATGGCTATGACAGTTCCATCTTTACTTTTATTGAAATAAAGAGACTTCAGACAATGGTATGCAAATTAAAACCTGTTGAAGAATGATATTATTTAACAACCTGACTAATAATTCAATCCAATTTTACATTCATATAGAATATGAAGTCAGTAAATTGGTACTATATTTTACATATTTGGAAGATTAAAGACTGGTAAATGACATAATGATAAACTACAAAAAAAAAAACGTTTGCCCAATATCCCAGTTGCATCAATTTGTAGTGTGAAAGCAGTTTTTTGGCACAAAGTATATGACAATTTGATCGAAGTTTTCATTTCAAAATATATATTCTAATGACCATAGTTTCTATGAATGTTACTTCTAAATACATTCAGTCATATATTACTACTATTTATTGATCATACACTTTCAATATACTCAAAGACAACATCATGCCTTAAGTACATCATCATTTATATGCTTTGACCAAGAAATGACCAACATATGACAAAACAACATGTACAATGTTTATTGTTTAATTTGAGGAAGCATACAAAGCACAGGGTTAAATTTTTGGAGAGGACTCTATTGTTCATTGATCTTAAACTAAGTCAGTACTGAATAGTTAGAAGTTACTGATCTCTCTCTCTCTCTCTCTCTCTCTCTCTCTCTCTCTCTATATATATATATAATGAGCTAATCATGATGCAGGATACTGAATACAAATAGTACAGTATTCTTGCTATTTCTTCATCCTGAAATTATTGTTTATGTCGCATACTACATTTTCTGCAAACTGGCACTAAATATTTTTACAAACTGTTCAGACCTCATTGTTGGAGTGATTGTCAAACACAGCACAACAGCAGTCATTGAGTCTCATTTGGTACACAGTATAGACCTACAATGTAGTAAACCCAATACAGGAATCCCAGAGAGTATCTTGCATACATGGGGAACTCAAACAAGGGCTTTAGAGCTGGACAGTTAGCTGGGAGTCTAAAGCAATTAAATTTGACTGGGATGAATTCACCATCTCACTTGCTGATAACAAGACTGATGACAGATCAAACAGACATTGGCAGTCAAAAAGCAGAATCAGAGATACAGAATTCAGAGCTGTGGCTAGTTCCAAGAGTAGAATGACATTAACTGAGGCAATAGAAATCCCATTTAACAGCTTGAGCCTATCACATGGTCCACTTCTCTAGTGTACCATGAAACTGAACATGAATGATGAAAGTGTGACCAGAAGCAAGGGACAAGGAATTGCCCAGAAAACTTGCTGGAAATGAGATCAGTCAATGTGAGTATCCATATAGATTTCATTTTCAACTGATTTTGCAATGAATTATTATGTTTAAAAGATACACAATATTTTAAAAATGGAAATATTTATATTGCAGTGAAGTATTTACTACATTACCATAGCCATTTCTATGGAAGCATTCCATAGCAAAGTAAGTAAAAAAAAATGTTCAGTAAATGTAGCACACACCTAATCACACATTCTGCTCAGTTTGGTTTCATGTTAAATTTGTATACCTTTGTACATTTGTGTTATGAAACTGACCCTATGGGCACATATTAGATTTGATCATATTGTATTTAAAATGCAAAATCTGCTTGAAGATATGTGTTGCAGAGTCTTTGTTCTCTTTCAGAAATACTGCCTTGGAAGACTTCACTTTCTCTCTGACATTTTTAAATTTAATATATGTTCATAACATCTGAAATATGTTGTATCAGCTGTGTTAATATTTAACAAATACAAATATGTTCATTGAAACAAACATTGAATGTAAAATCAGATATAATGGTCAGTTCTAAGAAATAAGAACATTTTATCCATTGAACCAGTTGTGTTATCATCAATTTGTAAAGTAAACACATGGAGTAAAGTATGCTTCAATTCTAAAATATATATAATTTCAATTATATGCTTAAACCATGAACATGTTGTATGACTGAGGCTATAAGCAAGACCTATGCATATAATGTGGTGGTCCTACATCTCACTAGCTATTCTTGCTACTGCTCTTGAAACTATTTTTCATGAATTTGATCAGACTTGGTAAATAGGTTTATCTCATCATGATATGTCAAAAGAACAATTTTGTGATTATGGACTGGGGTTTTTATGGTACAGCAACACAAGTTGGTTACTGAGTACTGAGGGAATTGGAGTAAGGCAAGGGTACACTACAGTAGGTAACCCAGGTGGATTTGATAACAGGATTTGAACACAACATTTTTATCAGGAGTCTAGCATACTAACCAATGATTCACTGCAGATCCTGCCCCCATTAGTTGCCTTTTAATATATGCAAGAGAAAGCATTTGGGTTTTGTATATCTTAAATCCCATAGGAATTAAAACTGACATCATAAAAAAACAATTAGAAAATAAAATAATTCTACAGAAAAATACTGCATGCAACTCTGACGCAAATGAAATTAGTGTGAAAACACTTCAACAAATGGCTAAAATTACTCATCTGGCATATATGACTTAACAGCTGGCCATTTCACTATGCAGTAGTCAGGCATATCTAGTTTTGCAAGAACAGAACCTAAACAATAATCTCCAAACTTTTATCAAATCAATTGCATACTTAGGTTGGAAAAGTATTGCATGGGAATTATGCTAACTTTTAAAGATCAAAATGTACCTGCATGTTTTGACCCTACCAGAACCGAACTTGTGTCAAAAGCTCTCATATTTGTGCAGTTGCTTTTGCTCATTGCAAACACAACTGGGAGTATAAATGCCAACCCATCCCTCTAGCACACATTTAAGATTTTTAGAGCTTTTAAATATAGTCTTCTAATTATATAAGTTTCATTACATTTGTCAATAATTAGTCACATGTGACGACACTTGTAACTAATCAAACCACAGCCACTGAGAACAGACTAAGCACTGATATTTATATGGTACAATGTCAATATACAGTCTGTCTGCTGCACAGTTAACCTGCCCATTAAACTGACAATATATGAAAAAACTGGACAATTCTGAAAGCCTTGCATTTGACTTTATTTATGTGTATGGTAGAAAAGAACCTGAGTTGAAAGATTTAATGAAAGATCTTGACATCAAACCTAATAATAATGGCAGGAATTCTGTTATGGATACTGAACCATACTCTCAAAGTTCTGAACTTGGCATCATTCCATCCCATGGGGTTCTAAATGTAAACCAAGTGTAACTGATATCCTAATGACTTGTAAAGACCCTAGCAGCACACCAGCAGGGGACCAGATGTGTCTAGATCCAGGAATTATAGGCCAGTTTCAAACTGAAAATGAGCCACATAACAATTACACATCTGTCAGAAATTAAGTGATGAAGATAACTGCATTATTATTAATCATCCTCCTCCTCCACATCATCATCATTATTGAGATGCATCATATGTCTTATTGTAAAACAGTTCATGCAACATCATTCAGTGAAGACCTTTACTGCCAATTTACCAGTGAATATATTTTATGTTGTAACAAGGAGCATCATTTAAACATTATGATATACTTATCATGCCTGTATAAGATATCTTAATACTAACACTTATACTCACAATACTACTACTGGTAATAATAAACACACCTGCATTGATAATTTGATTACGTTCAATTGGACTTTTATCTAAACATTCACCAGCTGTATGAAAAGACATGTTTAATATATAGATATTGGATGGAATATTAGTTACCACAATTGAACATAAATATGATAAATGATCTATTATTATTTTTAAACAATTTATATTTGCAGTGAAACATACTTTTACATTATCTTCCCTTAAATTTCATTTATGGAACTGTATACCCTGCATTCATTAAATTACTGAAATGGTTAATACTGCAACAACAAATACTGCAACTACCAGAACCACAAAAATCAAAAGCTATAGACAAAAACTTCCCTACATGTATCAATAGTTGTCACTTTATAGACAAAAGATTGAAGATTTAGGACAGATGTTAACAAATTAGGTATTCAACTTGAAAAGAAAAAAGACCAAGTAAGCTTTCTACCAAAAAATCAAACAGTAACAATGAATTTTAGTACATTCCCAGCAAACGGAATGTATGATTTTTCTTAACTTGATCTGATACCTCTTATAATTATAGAAAATGCTTCATATTGTGTGATTAAAATATGACGTAAACAAAAATTCCATCACTTTTTCAGATGCAACATACATACGCCACCCATCTTTCTTGATGATAAAGTATACCGGTATTCTACTATAAGTTGGGGAGCTGTAGTGGCTCAGTGGTTAGCTTTCTGGACTTGTGACATAATGTAGGTTCAAATTCTACCATTGGACCAGCCCGGGTTAGCCACCATGGTGTGTCCTTGGGCGAGGCACTTTACCAGTGCCTTGGCACTAAATAACCTACATGTGTTGCTGTACCATAAAAGGCCAAACCAGAGAACAAGAAAATAACCACTTTAAAAAGTGAGTTTTGTCACTACTAATTAAAGGAAAATCTACACTAAAGTAAATGTTTTTGTTAATGCAGTTTAATGGATATAGAAACCTCTTTCTTCTGTAGGAGTTTAAAAAATTAAATAAAAAAGGTTATGGTACACATCACTTTGCTTGCACACATCAGGCTCAGTAACCAGAGTCTGAATTAAAAATAATTTAATCTGGATGATAATTCTCCATCCATATATTGTAACACCAATATCGATCCAAATAAAATTACATTGGAGTATAACACTGAGGATGAGTATGCCTCTTAACAACTGACTCATGTGGGGAGAATGAAGTTAAATTGAACTTTGCTTTCTTTTCAACCACAACACAAGATGATCATTCATTAAGAAAACACCTGAATAAAAGTTCATAACCATGACAGTCTTGATATAATACAAAATTAATATATTATCATTGTCTTGAGGTACAATTCTGTATATTACAATCTCACACAAGATCAGGGTATATTTTAGTACCATACAGTTAATTCATGATTGTATTTAATACCTATTTTGGTGAATGAAAATTGAATAAGAGTTACTATTTTGGATTCAGTTGCAATAAAGTTTACTACAGAAGAGAAAATATGACTTGATTGTAATCTAAAATGTAAAATCTGCAAAGGGAACACTTGCTTGACTTTACATTTCAACTATATCATAACATTTGAAATGAATTGATATAAATGGCATTAAATTGGGTTTCAGGTTGGCAAGGACAATGGTCACACTGACTTAGACCCAGGATTGGCAACCCTGTCGCCAATTGCCACAAGTGGCAAATTGGCTATGTAAGTTTGGTTCAGTGTTGGCATGGTATGATGTTTTTCAATTCTCATTCACCACACCTGTGGCTACATTGAAAAATAGTTTATCCACCTCGGACTGAGACAACTAGTAAATTATAAAAGAAAAATGTCAGTAAATTATGCTTTTTTGGATTGCTAGATTAATCAATTATTGTTGACTTGAAGTTAGAATATCATGTCAGTGAAGATAACACTAACAATGACTTGGACATTTTGAGCTTTTGGTGAAAATGTTGGAATTATGTGTATGAAGTGCTAGATTAAGTAATGATTCAACTGGATTGCCAATACCAAATCAGCAAGGATAACACTCACAATGACTTGGGTGTTCTATATCCCTAAGAACATTTTTGGATCTATACTGTAAGAAACTGAATCATCTCTTGCAGCATAAGAAAATTTCTCAGGCATGGAATTAGATTATTAAATATAGAAAATCAATACATACAAAATGTAAGTGTTGGTATGTGAAGACAACACTCACTTGACAATATAGCCAAGTTCTTATAACAAATGATATAACAATATGTAGTTTGCTTGTAAAATAAGTTAGGAATGAATATTATTTATATAATTTAGAATAGAGAAAAGCGCATTAAATTCCTTCATTAAATATTATTTTGTGCTTAAATAAAATCTTAAAAATGTACAAGTCCAAAATATTGCTTAAAGTTCCGAAACTATACACAGAAGAGTAAAACAACTAAACCGAAATAAATAAATTTTATAAACGCTCATAGTAATTGTGGTATGACTAGTTAGAAAGCTGCTGAGCTGTCTTTCTACAAGCAGCCCACAACACCTTACATACGACAAATCCCACAAAACCCCCAGTTTGTTAGAACCTTTAATCAAACATAGGACTTAGTATCCCACAAGTACATTTAGTAAATCTGCACAAGAATTATATTTTAAAAAATTACCAACTCGATATTTTACACGTTAGTACCTAATTATTATATTGCCAAGAAGAAAAAAAGTTCATTTTTCGTGGCGCATGGCATGTTTACCATCGTTGCTCATAGCAATGGTTTGGAACCTGTGTTAGGTTATGCACTTTTACAATATTACCGAGATGGACCGCATGACAAGAGAAGTCAGCATGTGTTTGTACCAAGTGAAATAAAATAGAGAAAATCACAGCTTAAACACAATGACATACAGAAACTTAACAATATTGGTATATACACACTGAGTATATATTGTAAAGTCTGAAATGGTTAATTAAAAATAGTTATTAGTCAAATTATCAAGGATGCCAGTTACTAGCTTTGATACCCCTTGTTTTCTTTAACTGAAAACTTGTAGACTTAAGCCGATAAATCAGCCCCACAACTTTAATGATATTTACTGGCATTTTCGTGGCTGATATAAGTCTGTTGACAATTTTATCTGCACACATTGCTGTACATTTTATACACTTATGACTTACCAGTATTTCCCACGGCCGTTGAGCTACCATTGGCAGAGGAGTTCTTTTTGCAAAATGTACATAATATTTCTTGATCAGATCCTATGTTTGGCGACTTCTAAATCGCCATGGAATAGCACAACCCTAGTAAAAATATTAGTTCTCCTACTTCATGGACACATTGAGGCTATGACATTGTAGCTACACAACCTTCTGTCCTATGGCCATTTTGAATTTTGCGCTAGACATGGCCATTACCAAATACCGGTGTCAAAACAGTACACAGGTGTGTTCCGGAAAGATTTGCATGCAGTAAGATTGCATATCATATCCACAATATTTCCATCAGAATCAACACAGATGGGGGTGGGTGGGGGGATTTTATAAGACTACTGTAGACTACACTAGGTAACAATTAGAATTGTAAACAAAACATCAAATCATAGAAAATATTAATGTTAACTCTTTTGACAAATTTGCTGGTAATGCACAGATTAAAAAAATTGAGACTGAATTGCGCAGGTTGTATGTATAGTGTATACAGCATACATGCATGTATATTTCACTCCATAAATGCAGGTTATTACAATAGATATATATATATATATATATATATATATATATATATATATATATATATATATGCCGGATTTATTTTAAAAAGTATCATACTCCCAATGGTGTCAGGATAATGACATTTAATCGTTCAGGTGTCCCTGCACACAGGATGAAACTGTATGAACTGCATCTAAAGAATGCAAAATATATGTGATATTTTTGATCTGGCATGCTTAATTAAAAAATCTATATGTTTTAAGTATGGATGTAATCCATCTTGTGTTGATCTCATTCTTACAAATAAACATGGCCAATGCATAAATACCTTAAATGTGACTGCTGCTGTCAGTGATTTTCATAATTTGGTCTTTACTCATCTAAGAGACACTGTGTATTTTGCAGCCAGGAGAATATCATATAGAAGTTTCATAGATTTGGTGTGATTGACTATGTAAATGATTTACAAAATGCTCTATTTACTGCCCTGTATTCCAGTATTCACTCAGAATCTGTCAACTCTGACAATGTTGCTTGAAAAACTTCTGCTCACTGTTATAGACAAACATGCTCCAAGAAAACATACATACCAACATAAAGAACATTACCTTTTATGAACAGAGAACTAAGGAAAGCAATATATACTAGACATGTTTTTTCAAATATACACTCAGTTCAGATCATTAAAAATGCATGGGAAAACTATTGGAAGCAAAACAATTTAGAGTAACATGCAGGCAGGCATAAATCTAGGAACTTCTGGTCAACTATTTTTTACACCATATTTTTCTAATAAATGTTCGGTTGGTTATGATAAGATCATTCTCACTGAAGGAATAAAAATTGTAAATAGCGACAGAGAAATATGTGAAATCTTCAATAATTTTTATATAAATGTGACATTAGAAATTGGTAAGGATGTTCCTTTTGACCCTCTAACCAATGAGTATCAAGGCTATCAAGGTCAACAGTAACATGGATACAATGTTTGAATTTAAGCAGGTTAACCATGACAAAGTGTATAACATGATAATGAGTTAAAATATAAAAAATCTACAGGAGGGGATCAATCAAATATTTTTCCTGATTGTCTGAACAAAGCTCAAAGTACATGTAGTTACGATTTTCATAAAAGAACAATCTTCTTGACAAAAGTAATTATAAACATGTCAGCATTTTGTCCATAATATTGAAACTGTTTGAGATACCAGTTGAGACCCAGTTAGCATCATTTTTTGAAAACATTTTTCGCAATCATGTGGGCAGTTTTTTTTAAAGATCATGGATGCAAGACCACTCTTTTATGTTTGCTTGAAGACTGGAGGAAAGCTCTTGATGAAAACAAATGTATAGCTGCAATGCTGATGAATTTATCCAAAGCTTTTGACTGACTTCCTTATGCTATCTGTAAAATCATTAGAAGCAAATTATGTTGCAGGGTTTCTGGAGTAGTTGGTCTAAAATTCAAAATGGGTTCCTCGGGAGTTGATCATTGGACCATTACTTTCTATTGTTTTTATCAATGATATCTTGTATTTTGTTAGATGTGACTCTTTATATAACTATGCAGATGATACACTTTGTCTTTTTCCTCATCAGATTTTTTAACACATTTGAAGCAGAGTTGAACATTATGATTGACTGGTTCACTGCTAACATAATGAAAGCCAACCCTGAAAAGTTTCAAGCACTAGTTGTGGGTTAAAAGACATTTAGTATGAAGCCTGTAAGAAATATTAACAGTGGGTTCATAAATTGTGAAGAAATTCTTCAGCTATTTGGAAGTACATTGACTGTTAACCACAATTTGATACACATGTAACAACTCTCTGTAGGAAAGCTTCAAGGCATCTATCTGTCTTGAGCTAACTAGACTCAACAAACTGACAATCTTATGTATATTGATCCTCTCAAATTTCAATTTCGGTCCCTTAGCCTGGCATTTCTGCGGTGACATAAACACTGCAAAACTTGAACAAATACAAGAGTGTGTTCCGAGATTTGTGGATGATGTTTTCACAAGCAGCTATCATAAACTGTTACTGCAAACTCTAAATGAATGCAGACTTCGAGTTGTGGTTCCAGAGACTTTCAAAATACTGAGCAAACATGCTCCCAAATGTCTGGACGATTTGTTACATTTTAGAATATGAGCTTATGGTGTGGTTGTCCGTGTGTATTTCGGCGACAGTGCACAGTGAGTAATAAGGCCTTGCTGATGATCCGGAAGTGAAATCTGTGTTCCATTGCATGGTGTTTTGTTTACAATCCAGCCTCTCAAAAAAATGCAGGTCAACCCTTGACAAGAACTTCACTGTAAAGTCATCTTTGAAGGTATTTTAGATTAACATATGATTTGTGTTGGTTGTCACACAGTGGAAAGTTCAGTACTGAGAAGCAAATGTAGAGAATATATAGTAAAATTAATTGTGTTCTATGGCCTGTCAGTGCAGTATTTGAGTAAAGTTTAAACTGGTATGAAATCTTTATTATTCATGATAGACACATGAAATTTTAATATGTTATATATCTATATATATATATATATATATATATATATATATATATATATATATATATATATATATATATATATATATATTGCCTTAAAAAATATAAGAATGAAATTAAAAATAAGAAATTAATTTTTATTTTAAAAATTTAAATGAAATTTTAAAAAAAAGCTAAAAAGTAAAATTTTCCACCAAAATGCACATACATAATATTTATTAGGAATGATATTAAATGATATCAGCATGTATATACTCCTACACCATATACAAGCTCCAATGATGGATATTTGTCAAATTTTGTCAGAGAAAATATCTTTGTAAGTCAAAATGAGACCTTCATTTAAAATACATGAAGACAAAATTCTATTTTGTATTGTACCTTTAGGTCATTGAAACTATTTATTTGGGGTCCAAACAGTTAATTTACGTGTTTATGATGGGGTGACTTCCTGAGTAACACATATCTGCTTGTATAACTATTAGCAATTGTTTATAAACATAGTTATAGGGTATTTAGTGAGAGGACAGAGATGAAGACTTTATACTAGAACCTGCTCAAGTTCTCTACAAAATCATATTAAGCTGTCAGAGAATGAAATACAGGTCAAAGGGATAAAATATACTTTCCCCAGGTATATTTACCCTTGCATGTAAGAAAATAGCAAAATGATGTAAGTTGAACACAAAATACATTCCATTTTATTGTTCAGTTTCTTTAAGATATTGATTGATGTAATGCGGCATTGTGACCTAGATGATATTATGGGAATTCTAATGATCCATTTTGCTTTATGCATTATTAATTACTAATAATATTTGTTAACTGACACTCTAAAGATTACATAAGAAATATTCAAACGGATTATTTGAATTTAACTTTGTACAACTAATCTTAACATGGTTACATAGCTGACATGAACAAATATGCATATATTTTAGAATGTTTGGGATCAAAAGTTGACATTCAGTACATCATATAGGCTGACATTGTACCTATAGTGAATCTGTAAGGCTCAATTCTGGCTGTGTGCACTTAAAATATCCCATGATGTTATTTTCATCATGAATATGCCTCTGTATGGTAACATATTTCAATTTAGCACTTTGACAGAGTGCGGTATTGCAGCATCAGCTGATATCTGATTCCACTGAATCATTGTGCTTAATAACTGGTAACCAACATTCTTAAAAATACACTAAAAATGCTCAGACAGATCATTTGAATTATGTTGCACATGTGAATTTAACAAGTACATTGCATATGTCCCACACATGCAAATGTCCATCCTTGTTTACAAGTTTTGGGGATCAGAATTTCACATTTGGTTGATGATATAGGATCTATTGGTACCTATAGTTGATCTGTGTGGCCACATTTGGCTGTATTCACTCGCAATATCCAAAATTGTTATTTTCCTCATGAATAAGATTGCTTATAGTAATAAATTTTAATTTGGTACATTGTCATTTGACTTTCCAGTATACTGGTATGTACTAATGTTTGCACCAATGATCAAACCTCACCGTTCCAACATTGCCTTAAACTTTATGATACATACTCTACCTGATTAGTTATTTAACCTGTAAATGGCTAAATATGCTTGTAGAAACCTCATCTATTTTTAGGATGCATTTATCACTTTAATACATGCCCATTGCTTCACATTTCTGAGTGTCACTCTGTAAAGTTTACTATTTTTTCCCATGTTTGCAACCTGAATGTTATTTTGAAATCACCATATCCAACACATTTTAACTTCATTTGCCTACATCTTACTGTTTTCTAGAATTAAGTGAAACATGTTATATCTTTTCAGGTCTAGCCTGGTATCTGGAACAAAGTGTTAGAGTTGGATCAGTTTGGAAGCTCTCCAGTAGTCCGGTGGTGATAGCAAGGTCTCATAAGGACATGTGCAGTGTACTGCTATAAGTGACCAAGATTAGTTCATATCAGCACACTGATATACAGCACTTCAAAGACATGGCTTAGATCTTCATGAGAGAGATTCGCACCATTGTTCAGTAAGGTGGAACCTCCCTGAAACTGTATTTTCCTATCACATTGTTGACTTTTGTAGTTATCGACATTAAAATGGAATGCATTTTTGCTATAAAACATGGTAGTGGTCCCATCAAAACTTTAAATTTGAGTGCGCTATTAGTTATACAAACAACTGCCCAAGTACCTGACACAATAAATGTGGAACATAGCACCTGTCATTGTTTCTTTAGTGTGTACACCTATATGCATCTGGATAGGCATATTGCAATTTGCTGCCAAAATCACTGTGAGCTATCATGCTTCAGTACCCCTGGGAAAAATGTTATCAGTTGTACAGACCCAAACTACCATTTGTTTTAAATACCATTCATTAGTCAACTTTGCTGCCTTAAATTTGTCAAACTGAAATTTATAACTTGTATGAAAATTTAATTTTTTCAAAAAAATTAGTTTTTAAAATTTAAATGTTTATTTAAATTTCCATTAAAATTTAATATATCAATATTTTTTTACTTCAAACATATTTGCAGATAGGCCTTATCATGTATTACAATTAGGTTTTTACTGCATTGAAAAATTCCTATAATTAAGGAAGATATATCAAATTTAGTTTTGGTTTCTCAAGAACACTTGGACCACAACTTGCACCCTGTGGAACACCAGCACAACACACTTTCTGACAGCTGTCACATGTCTTGCTTGCAAGGAAATTCCAGAAGACTTCATGTATGAAGTTGAAATAGGTGTGGCATGCAAATATAAAAATTTGACTTAAAAATTGAGCCTGTCAGGAATCAGGCCACAATTAATAATTCTGGTTCAGTACCCATGAATGTAGTCCCAGTCTATTTTTAGATCATTTTTTCCTGTCTCCGTTTGGTGGTGATACAAGAGTTAGATTTAGGCTTTCTTGGTAAGGATTTAAAGGCAATTGTTTATTCTTTAGAATATGAGCTTATGGTGTGGTTGTCTGTGTGTATTTCGGCGACAGTGCACAGTGAGTAATAAGGCCTTGCTGATGATCCGGAAGTGAAATCTATGTTCCATTGCATGGTGTTTTTACAATTCAGCCTCTCAAAAAAATGCAGGTCAACCCTTGACAAGAACTTCACCGTAAAGTCATCTTTGAAGGTATTTTAGATTAACATATGATTTGTATTGGTTGTCACACAGTGGAAAGTTCAGTACTGAGAAACAAATGTAGAGAATATATAGTAAAATTAATTGTGTTCTATGGCTGTCAGGCACGGGTACGACTAAAATGCGAAAAGTTACGAAAAGTTGCGAAAAGTTACGAAAAGTTGTGATAAATATACGAAAAGTTGAGAAAAGTGCGAAAAGTTGAGAAAAGCTATGCGAAAAGTTACGAAAAGTTGCGATAAAGTTATGAAAAGTTGAGAAAAGTGCGCAAAGTTGAGAAAAGTGCACAAAGTTACTTAAAGTTATCTTCATTGCATCAGTGTAAATATATATATTCTGGCATAAGTTAAGACACCCTAGTCTTCTATTTGTATAAGATGAGACTTTCTAATTTTATTCTGGTATAAGTTAAGACACCCTAGTCTTCTATTTGTATAAGATGAGGCTTTCTAACCTTATTCTGATATAAGGTTCGACATCCTAGTCTTCTGTTTGTATAAGATGAGACTTTGTAACCATATTTGGTATATGGCAAAATACTGTGCTTATACATGTATAATATTCAACTTTCTAACCTTATTCTGGTATAAAGTAAGACTCCCTATGCTTATACATGTATACGATTTGACCTTCCAACTTTATTCTGGTATATAGTAAGACACCGTAGCCATAAAGATGTACAAGAATATACCTTTCTATCCCTATTATGGTAATGGATAACAAACTATATTCTTATAGTTACTGAAGATCAGATTTTCTGTCCTTATTATGTTATAGGGTAAGACACACTATGCTGATTCTTGTATAAGATGGGACTTTCTAATCTTTTTCTTAATATAGGGTTAGTACCTTAGTAATGTATTTCTCTAAAGATTATATTTTTTCTAACCTTATTCTGTATACAGTAAGTCATCCTAGTCTTACATATGTATATGATTAGACTTTTTAGCCCCATTCTGGTACTGGATAAGACAGTCTAGTTTTATACTTGCATAAGATTAGACTTTAAAGAGTTATTCAGGTATAGGCTATTAAGTACAAGAACATTTTTGTAACAAAAGCATGTTTTATGTTATGAGGTAGTGTACTATTTCTCCATCCTTTATAATTTGCAGATATGTCTTTTTTTCCTTGCAGCAATCAGGCCAGTTAATCTTATCAACCCTGAAACTGGATTGGGTGAAGAGGTAATAATCTCTAGTGACTATACCAGTACTTTGATATCTACTTTATTATGTAAATTAAGTTTGCATTTTTCATTAGTTATTTTCTTTTTATTGTTACGTGACAAAGGCTCGTACAAAGTAACAAAGAAAAGAGTGAAAGCCAACAAGCTTTGTACATTTACACAGATTAATTTATTTCCCTAGAAAACATGGTAAAAATATGAAAAAGGACTTACAGTTTGTGAATATAATCCAAAAATTAATCCTAGAATTTAAAAATATAAGTCCTATCACTAAAAAGTTCTAATTGAATCCAAGTCAGAGTCCCGAAAAAAGTTCCAAGATGGAGGACGATGACATCAGATGAAGTCGTTGTACAAATGTTAACAGTTCCTCGTTGAATCACAACTTATAATGTTCCAATTTAAAATTCCAGAATAAATTTCCAATAAATGTCTTTGTCCAAGAATTTTGATGAAGAAGAGTATTTTCCAGGTGAATAAATTATTTTAAATAAAAAAATCAACTCAAACGGCAACACCACAGAATACCTCAGAACCCCAAAGGTATTTTTTATGACTGACTAAATTTCACTGAGATATGAGTATTAAATCCAACTAAAACGTCATTTCAGACCCGCATGATGGGTCACATAGTCATTTAGTCATCGAACAGCGCAGTAAAATAATGCCATTTTACACGTAGGCAAGACTAGCCCTATCTAAAAATCAGATTCTCATGCTGGAAATGAATAATTAAAAGCTGTTTAGACATAGCTAACACTTGGGCCGAACGTGACCTTGATAACGACCAATCATTTTCATTCAATGTTTACAAACTTCTGAACCATGGTGAGCTAAAAATATAATGAAGCAATACCTTTGCGTTCTAATCAGGCTAAAAGAACTGAACTGAATTTTACTGGCAAAAATGTCAAATCCAATAAAAAAAAAAAGTATCATTACAATAAAATGTAATGAAACAAAAATAAAATAAAATTTTTTTTTTTAAAACTAGCAATTAAATTACATATGCATAACATTATATATATATTTTTTGTTATATGCTATTGGTAATGGGTAATTGTACTTTGGAAGTGACCTTGTCTAAAATCAAGTTCATTATCTACTTGACTGGTATCACTGATTTTATTTAAATTCTGTAAACAACTCAAACCTAAATATTTTCTCTATGAGTATGGATTATTATTAGGATTAGTATCTTTGCCTGAGTCCAAGACATTGCGTTTACATTTCCAAATAAGGATGAAATGCCCTCATATATGGCACAAAAAAAACCAAAAAAAAAACCAGATGAAAACATAAGTAGTTATTAAATGATCTGGTATGGCAGACTATCCGTCTCAGTCAATATTTTTTATTAAGTTTTACCAGTTTTCAGCATGGTGTAAGAAGATATTGTGTACTGCTATTGCAAAGTTGGAAACATGTATTTTAAAAGTTTGGTATTAGAAACTGATGCAGTGCCGGTAAACATGATGTTCAACTGAAAAGTTTGTAAAGTATACCGGGTATGTTGACATTATTTACCTCTAGTACAGCCCCCCAAACTTCAGTTACAAACCCTGCAGCTCAATGGCTTGTTACTATCTCTCAAAATGACATAATTCTTTGATTTTTTTTATTTTTTATTTTACATGATGACACCGGCAGTTGTATCTCCCACCACGAGACATACTCAAAGTTACACATGATGTCAAATAAACGTAACTGTGTCTCTTCCTGCTTTGATTCACAAGAATCTGAATATTCCTTTTTATTCTTCTGTGCTGAGTATTGACACTTTTTATTCTTTTGTACTGAGTATTAACACTTTTTATTCTTTTGTACTGAGTATTAACACTTTTAATTCTTTTGTACTGAGTATTAACACTTTTTATTCTTTTGTACTGAGTACTGACACTTTCAGTTCTTTTGTACTGAGTATTAACACTTTTAGTCCTTTTGTACTGAGTATTAACACTTTTTATTCTTTTGAACTGAGTATTAACACATTTTATTCTTCTGTACTGAGTATTAACACTTTTTAAGAAGCATATTTTCCCTTTCGTCTGCGATTTCTTAGGCCATGGAACATGTTCTCCTCGGGTATGAAATAATTTGGACATTCTGCGCACTGAACCCATGAAAGTAGCTGTCTCAAGCACAAGTCAGTGCAAAGGATCAAATTATGTGGATGCCAGAGAGAGGCTGGCGTGTCCTCTATCAAATAAAACATACATGTTTTACAATGATAACTTGTCAATACATTTTCTACAGCATCAACGTTTATAAGTGTGTTTCTTAAAAATTTCAGCATGAGATAACATTTGTATTGGGTTGAATTAAATTGCATCATCAGGAGTTTTTCTCCAAAAGAGAAAGATAGTCTCTATTCTAGATGCCGTTCAGGACTTAACTTATGTCCCACTGGGAATAACAAAACTTCTGTATCCTTAATTACGTCCATCATTTGCCTAGTTGGCCAGTTGTAATTTCTTCTTGCAGTTGACATTCTCCGAGAAACCTGGTCAGGCCAGACTCTACTCGGAATTGCACATACAGAATCAACTGACTATCCCAACACACATACCGTACTGGCTGGACCATGACGGTGAAATCTATGACAGTCAGGTGGGCCGACTAGGGTTTCTAATATCGTGTAATAATATCCATTAAGTAGTACAGAACGGCCCTCTGTATCTAGGAGGATATCTTCATCTTAATTATTGTTTGTTCTATTTACTTTTTGTGGGTGAAACACAAATTGTGTGAATACGACACAGATTAATGCTTCATTTGCACTTTACCTTTGTTCATATCGAGTAACCTGACTAACTCAGTATTGGTTACCAAGAAATCTCTCTCTCTCTCTCTCTCTCTCTCTCCACACACACACACACACACACACAGAGGGAGAACAAAACTTAGTAATGTTAATGTAAGCTACGTATAGAACAATAACTATGATAGAGGCTCATATACAAGGTGCCAATATATAAATGAAATAAGTAAAATAGACATAATCTTACTGTGTACGTTTAATAAACGTTATACATCGTCTAGTGTACCTGGAATATACCACGTGTATGGATAGCATACAAAACGTGGTACATAATCTGTTGCTTGGAACAATTCATTGAAAAAAATGGATTTCATACCGTACACGTGATAAGTGATCTTTGCTGCACAAATAAAAGGCTTGAAAAAGTTTAATCCCTAAGTGCAAGAAATGATTAGTAATATTAAATGTTGCTTACAAATGGGGTAGTGAGTGACTAATGTCCGATTCACACTACTCACAGAGACAGAAACGTGAGATATTAAATGAATGGGCATTTCGCAACAAAATTATGAAAAACATCCAACTAGGAATTGTTCACACACACACACACACACACACACACACAGAGACACTCACACACACAGATATATATATATATATATATATATATATATATATATATATATATATATATATATATATATATATATATATACACACCCCAAACAGAGCGGAAAGTACTATCCCTATCAGTAAATAATATCACAATGGATAGAGAATTTTAATTCGTTCTTTACGGAGAATCGAACTCCAGTCCGCGAGTTGCAGCACCCATCGTCTTGCATGTAAGCTCCAACCCCTAAACCATCTAATCTATGCACCGTTGCAAACACCACCAAAATGTGATGCTACAGGGTCCGTAATAGATGCAGTTGTGCGTTGCAGACATACCCGCATGTATCCCAAAGTAATTAATTCTTATTTACGTTCATAGCCACTCCGGATTCCTACGACAAAAATCTAGGTATATAGAGTTGATATTGAATTGCAAATATATATTTAACAAATGAATTAATAAAAGAAATCAGTGATTAAGACATCTTTGATCCGCATAGTTCAAAGTAGGTGATGAAATAATGAAAGCTACTTAAGCTATTGCTATGGCAATTGAAAGAATTACGACACACTAGGAAGCACAATTTGAACAAAATTGTCAGTAAAATCTCACTTTCATTTTTGAGAAATGCTGATCAAAGTACATATTTTATGGTGAGAACAACTAATAATTGATTGAATAGTTTAATGACATTCAAATGCCTTTAAATAAAATTAGTATTAATTATACAACTTGGCTCTGTTAAAGTGCGACTAATTCAGATTTATGACAAGATCCATCCGACAGGGAAAGCAAACTGAATAGGGAGAATTTTACCAGACAGCATTACATATTAACTTAATGAATAGAGGTGAAAAGGATTACGCCATTAAATATTTATTTGACATTTTCATACAAACATTTAACAGAAGATAATCGAAGTACCAAATAGAAGGTCAAACATTAGACGTAGGTGTCAACCGCTCAGAAGATATACATAATTATATGGATTAGTCTGAATGGGTTTGGAATAAAGAAAAACTTATGTCAGTGTAAAAAATAGGTATGAGAACTGTTTCTTTAACGCCAATAATCCACTTATAATACATCCACATAAACCATCAAAAGACTAATATAGGTAAATATTTAAATTTATTCTAGAACTGTAATTGAATTCAGTCTCTCTGTAAATGTGTATGAAATATTCGAAGGGAGACAGAGGTGCTAATAGAAACTACATTAAATCGGCCAGAAAAAAAAAAAAAAAAAATGAATAGAGAGAGTTAAACACTTTGACATACTAGTCAAGTTCGCTTTAAGCAATGGGCTCAAACAGGTGTAATGATGTTCTACCATCAGTAGACCTTACCACTGATGTGGGAAGGTACCAGTACGTTCAAATATTATTAATTTTATTTTTAAAAATGTACATTTCAAAATCTGATTAAATTTTTATACTCAAGAGCATGATGAAAATGTCAGTCATTGTCTTAAAATATTATTTGTATTTTCTTTTATTCGTAGGTGATTTTTATTTACATTTTGTTCTGAGTCATCTATATATTTTAATTATAGCTTAAATTCCAGATGCACATTTAAATAGTTCTTTTTGAAATAATAATAATAATAACAATAACAATAATAATAATAATAATAATAATAATAATAACAGCAGCAATATCAATAATAATAATAATAATAACAGGAACAACAACACATGAATTTCCTTACTGTTTATAAAAATAATTAAAGCACTAAATTTTGTATTCCTAAATAATTATGAATGTTACATAATTATAGGGTGCATCCACTTTTATTTATGCAGCATTAGTGGGGAAGGCTTGGCATAAGATAATGGAAAGATAAAGAGTAATATATACTCTACTAACGGGACATTTGTATAACTCGGAGAATTTTCTCACTTGATTTTTAATTGTAACTCTGTGAGCCATTAATACTTTGGCTCAAAGAAGAACTCTAATGATGGTGTACCAGCAAAGAAAATATTGGGCTTTTTCAGAGAATACGGTTTAAATAACACATTGTGGACATATATATGAAGGAATTTGCATGTACTACATTTATTTGTTGTATATTTTTTAGAGAATATTAATACTTTTACCTTTAACATTCTATCTTGTTGAACTTAATGTTTAAATTTGTTTGAAAGGTTTTTTTCTTCCTAAAATTGTTGTTCAAATTCTGCATTTTTTATACGTTCCGAAAGTTAGTTGTGGATGGTGCCATATACCCGCTATTGCACATAGGTACCATTAGTCGCGAATATGACGAGTACTGTTAATGCTGCTACTGCTGCCACTACTACTATTGCTACTGCTGCTGCTGCTTTTTATATAACCAACCTAAATATCTTGCATATAATATATTCGTGCTGACCTTTAATTTTGCTTACGCGAGAGTCTGCGACACATCTTTGCACCTCAACATGTATCTTAGGTAGTTCCGCATCCTAAAAATGGCTCGGATTTAACATTGTAGTCGAAGAAAACCTCTGCATTAACGTAAGCTACAAACAAATGTGTTGCCGAAACAATGAATGGCCAACAAATAGTAGGTTATGAAGGGATTATAAACTTATGATAAAAATTGTGATGGTGCAAGGTAAATACTTCCGAGACTCACGGTAAGGTACGAGTCAAATGGATCGAAAAGCAAACATGGATTCGATGAGGAATTCTATATAACCAACACAGTACAATCCCAATACAGCTTAACTGGATGAACTACGTATAATTTCAGAGTGGGCTGTTATTATTAAGAAAAGACATGAAGTATAAAGATGCATATAGCTATTCATGTTGAAGACCACATTAATATCTGCTTGAAATCTACCGTCTTAGAAAGACAACCAACACAAGATAGTGGTAGTATCCCATTACTGCATGAAATTTAGACTCGAACAAGTGAATTAACTAGCTGATCGAGATAAGGAAATTCCAAATTGAGTCAATACATTTCTAAATTATACGAAACCTTAAGTAAATTGTCTTCCCGTGATAATGCCCGGGCAAACAAATGAACAAATTATCTAGACGTCATGTACCCTAGAAGAATATCAATTAGTCGCAAGGTTATTTATACAGTAAAAATAAAGAAGGACGAAAGGATAAACAAAATCTCTCGATGTTGGAGCATCAGAAGTATAAAGATTTAACACAGATTTTAGCATCATGAGTAACACACTAAAAAGACTTAAATAATAAGTTTAGGAAGATAACACAAAATTATAAATAATGGTGAAAAACGTAGATCACAAAACAAACCAGGCACAGCTAGAATGATGAGTTTAAAACTAGTTGGAATTATCGAGATAAAGGAAAATACGGTAAAAAGCTATTTTTTTTACTGACCCGGAAATAGAAGCATGACCCCAACAAATTTAAATCTTCTGAGAAGAATCAATTCATGATTGATAGATTGATCCATCTCATGAGACAAAGTCTACGAACTCTAGAAGCAAAAGGAGGAAGCAGGATGTCTTTTTATTCACTGAGTAAAAGCTGCCTGAAAGATCCAAAGACATGAGTTTATAGATGACTACAAGTAAACGTAACTGACATGGTATCATAAAGCGAGGACTTAGTTCATGATCTTTACGGTCATATAACTGTAACTGCATGTGGCTCAAGTATTAAAGCAGCAATTGTTGCTTTACTGCCTTCTTTAATATTTCTTTGGTGTTTTTTTTTTTTTTTTTTAAACACGTTAAAAGCTGCGATGCAAACATATGGCATTATTAAAGCTGCGTTGCAAACATATGGCTTCATTAAGCATTGAATACACTGCCACAAAACAATCAGTCTTCTACGTACACAACATACATCACTACTGAATGGTTTTTCTGCAGACATTAATGACAGGATACGGGGGAATATGAGCAATTTTGGCTGATGTTCATATCATTGAAATTTTGCATAACTGTATTCGATTGATTCAACACCAGAGAGTACTTAGATGCTGAGAAACATATTCGGACTTGTACTAGTGTAATCTGTCAGAAATCTGGTCATTAAATGTGTGGCATTCAAGAACATCAGGCTCGCTAACAGTTTAGTGAGAAAGTTATCTTTAACTTTCTTGTATGCCTTCTTGGCATCAGATGGAAAGTAAGATCGGTAACAGCTCATTCAAACATCCTGGGGTGATGCTTCCGTTTCATAGGCAGTGAAATAATAACTTCTGACAATATATTGCGGATTTAATCTATATGTGCACTTTCACCACATTGCTTTCATAAACAACATTCAAATGCATTTTAAAAATCCTTCACAATTCTTCTGTGGTACCATACAATGTATTTAAAAGTACGAAACATTTGCAACCATCATATTCGTCCCAAGAGGATAAGGGCCAAAACCAGCACACACAACACTTTGCTTATGAAATAGATATTTTTATAAAAAAAAAAAAAAGAGATTCACTAAAAAGTAAACACAATAAAAGTGTGAATTTTGTAGAAGTTCACGTAACACATCCTTCCGCAGTCAGTGTGACACGAAACAAATTGAATTGATTAATGGGCTAGGTGAAAGTATTCAATCGAAATAGCCTAGGTACCGTATTAGATCGCTAGACTGCAATTGTTTTAATTATCCCCGGTTTGGGGCGTAATTAATTTTTAATTGGAATAACGGTCAGATAGATGGACGAGGCATTTGTGAATTTGGGTTAAAGTAGCTCAAAAATGACAAAGTTTAGACGACCTAGACACACTTTTGTGCGATTTGAAATAAACGTCATAAAGTGAAATTTTCCAGGAATCGTTTCATTTAATAAGACGATATAGAGAATTATTCAACTCGATTGGCGTGTGTTAAGTTTTGGGGGCTAGATAAATTTAATCCTGATTGGCTAGTCATAAATGGGGGGGGGGTGTTTCCTAGACGAAATTAAATTTTAAGTAATCCCATTAGGAATATAGTCAGTTGAATTTTACTGCGCAAGGGAAAGTGCTTGAATCCGTTCTCCCATTATAAACTGTCCAAAGGAGGATGTCTGGAAGTTAAAGGATACGGAACTTTAAAGTTACAAAGAGATTATGTTAGGTATAAGCGGGTGAGTCTCGGAAAGCACAAGGTAATCGTCTCAATCTCATGCTATTTTCGTGATATGAGTTGGTAATTATTGGATTGAATTTTTTTTTTAAAATTCATTCATTGATTTTCCTTTAATGATTTCGGAAGATAATTTGTTACATTCATTTGTTTTGAATGTTATATTACTCCTTTATTCTAAGAATTTCATGCATTACGTTTTTATACGCCTTTGAAAGAATTGTGTGATTTTATCTGTCTTAAATGACATGAATCGTGTAGACCAGGAAGTGACATTACTACGTCTGGAAATGTTATCCCAATGAATTCATAGTTAGCTAATATTGTAGTTAAAACATGAACTGAATTTCGTTCGTTCATTTGTATAATTAACATGTGAATTCTGTCAACTGATATTGTATCATCATTAAGTGCGCCTGCCAGCCGAAACTTAGTCCACATTGTCATTTATTGTCTATAGCAGTGTTTAGTAATAGTTTATTAAGAGGTCTAGATTATGTTATAGTACAGTTAAGAATGCTGAATAGCCGGATTATGTATAAGCTATAAGGCTGCGAACTCACCTATATTAGCCTTAATTTCTGTTCAGCTACAATAAGACGATGTCTGACGTAACGAGAGAGGGTGTGTAATGCTGGGTCCCAGAAGCAAATGGAAAACTGAAAAATATTAAGGTTGTCTGTTATTTCTTTTAAAATGGAAAATGTACTCCCATACAATGGGCAAAGGTAGGAGGCAAACAAATTACGCATGAATACCCGGTTGGTGCTCCATATTGCGGTTGTTAGCGTTTAAATGTTTTTAAGGGTTTTTTGTAATCTTCAGTCGGCTGGAATGCATGCATAGGATAATACGGCATCTTATATTGATCTCCATTTTCCCAACATCTGACGTCTTCCATGGGCATGTGCGTGACGTGTTGTTCAAGGTCCTGCCTCATGCACTATCTGAATGTTGTTTGAAGTGTGTTAGACATTTAGGGACTTTGCATTAGATGGGATCCATCACATGATGCAAATAAAAACAAAATCCAGACTTTTGACTTTGAGCTCCTTTTCTCGAGAAACGCATTGATCCCACGGAGATACACAGTGTCAGCCAATATGGGATGTGGAACTTAATCTCCTTGATGACCCATACGGCGGTTATCAGAGTATTAGACTGTGAAGGACTCAAACTGTAATATCCTTGACAATGGTCACTGACCGGTTATTCATTAAAGCCCGATTTTCCCACTGACATGCAATATGTGAATTAATGTGGGCACTACCACCTTTAGTCTGTGCTTTAAGCATTTCGGCTCTTTATTTTTAAAAGTTCAGTTCTGACATTGATCTATAGTACCCAAGCAGCCGAATTTTCCAATGGACAGGCAGATTGTCAGCTGGTGTCTCGCTTCACATAACTTCTATCAACATTAGATGACTAGTACCGTAATTATAAGGATGAGTCTTGTGGTTTTTAAATTAACTTTCACCTTCATATTTGCATTTGAATTATTTCTTTTGTGCTGCATTTATGTACCGTATTACATGGATAAAGAGCACGGGCCTTCATAAAACTCTATTTTTAAAACGTTTAACGCGAGTCTAGGAATAAATTAACCATGACGCATATTCTTTGCATATTATAGTGACCTCTAGTTTTAATATTCATCAAAAGCAACTTTTAACGAATAATTCAACTAAGATATATTTATCAATTTCTTTAGATAGTATTATAGTCCATACATTTACTCAAATCAAGTAGTATTTTAGTAGCTTTAGGGAAAATTGGGATGAGATGTATTAATGTTAGACTATGTTATCTTTTGTGAAATGGTTATCGGCATTACAGAGAGAAATAAACACCTACATACGATATTCCTGTCCCGACGAGTTTGGATTGGCTGCTATGCTGTGTATCCCATGTCTCGGTGTCAAATAGTCTTTCGTGTATTGATATAATGGTACACAAAAACGAATCAGCAAAGCAGTCAGATAGCAATCACGAACATTCACAGCTCCATACTGTACCATCCAATTCACAAGATCATGTGCTGTATAGCTGAAACTCCATCCCGACTGTAAGTTAGTCATTACTGGGGTTATTGAAATGCCGCCATTTTCATCGCAGTTTATGCAAGTATGATACTATTTATAAGTGCTCGTAATTGTCGTGTGATTGTTGAAAGCACACATTTAGAGTTACATATGCAAAGCTAAGTCGAATAAATGAAGATAAAGTAATTGTAGTTGTGTAAACCGCTTCAAACCACTGCTTTCCAAACAGTTATTCATAAAGTGGTATATATTTGTATATGAATACTCGACCTTTTCTTAAACAGAAAGAAGCTATGTGTTACATTGTGGTTTCTTAAGGCTAATGGTAAAAACCGAACCAAAAGGAATGTAATTGCCGTACAGACCGAACAGCTTGATTACAGTGACTCTTTAATGCCCTCGTGGTGCAGCATTTAAAAGATAGTACTCCTCAACCAAGCTTGGAAAACGTTAAAAAAAATCCCAGTGTTCATGGAAAAACCCTCTAATATTTTCCGAAGATAGCTGGGATAAGACGATGGTGATCGGAGTGATAGTTCTCAACAAGACTGTGGTCACTACTATTATACCACTCGAAACTATAGTAGGATAATTCCTTTCCATCACTTAGATAAAGAGTACGGTTCTAGTTATCGTGACAGAGCATATACACATGGCTGGTATGATGTCCTAGACGACTTGGATCGATGGAAACAATATCTTTATTGTTATTGGTACATGCCAAACTGTGAGTCCGCTTACTGTGTCGGTATGTTAGAAGCGTCATCTCATCTTCTATGTGCTTAAATAGCCTATTATACAAGATCAATTAGCCTGTTAGAAAAGCTAGATAGTGACGAAGCAATTATATGTAAACCGATGCTGTCTTGGAGTACTGCAATTTATCAAAATTATATTTATTATACATATCAAGAGCTCAGAATGCTTCAAAGTAACCCGTGCTCGGAGAAAACGGATAGTCTAGGAGTTGTAATCATGGTCCCAAACACTTTAGCTTTCTACTCCATATTTTGTATTGTGAGTATAATTGTGCAGTAAATATGGAAATGCAGACCTCTCCTAAACCACTTCCAAAATGGTTTGTGTTGATATGCCGGTTAACAATGATTATACGAATACAGAGGATATATCTCAACATTGTTAGACATACGGATTCAGTCCTCAGTAGCGTATTATGGTACTTTCAAGGATGATTGTAGGAACAATATAAAACAAAATCTCTAAACT